>OU862916.1:24209863-24369863 GCA_917880885.1 Limnephilus marmoratus | reverse complement strand
GTCTAAGAACAGTGCAATGTTTTTCTTTCCGCGATCTATATTTCCAGAAATATGTTCTGTAAGTTGCGCTGTCGCGTCGTCCGTTCCCCTCCCGGCCGAAAGCCGAACTGATTTTTGCTTAAAAGTTTTCGGCTCTCTACATAGTTGCTTAATCTGTTTTTAAAAATTTTTTCTATAATTTTTGAGATAGCACTCAACAGGGATATTGGCCTATAATTACCCACTTGGTTTTTGGGTCCATTTTTATAGATTGGTACTACTAAAGACTTTTTAAGATGGTCGGGGAAAACCCCTGAAGTAAAACTTTTATTAAAAATGTTCGATAAAGGTGATGCAATATTGTGTTTAATAATTTTTAGTATATGTGTGTTAAGACCGTCGGGACCTTTCGAATGTGTATTGTTAAGATTGTCAATAATTTTTAAAACCTCTTCTTTTGTCGTAGGTGAGAATTGAAATGAAAAAGAATTGTGTTTTGTTTCTATTGCA
The DNA here is from genome assembly GCA_917880885.1 of Limnephilus marmoratus. Taxonomy (NCBI): domain Eukaryota; kingdom Metazoa; phylum Arthropoda; class Insecta; order Trichoptera; family Limnephilidae; genus Limnephilus; species Limnephilus marmoratus. The sequence continues at coordinate 24,369,374 of OU862916.1, read as the reverse complement.
GATGCCAGTGAATCTTCAGTTTCCTTGGTGATACTTAAGATGTTTTCCGCAAGGTTAGACCCAACCGTTGTAAAGTATTGGTTAGTGTGGCAAGCAATTATTTCCGAATCAGTGGTGGCTGTGTTTCCAATTAGAAGTTCTGTAATATTAGGGTCAATTTTATGTTTAGTATTGGTAATTTGTTTATGATGTTCCAAATGTTTTTACTAGATGGATCTTGGTCGAGTTGATGCTTATAGTACCGTCCTAATGCCTTACGCATAACATCTTTACAAATGTTACGATACCTACGGTAATTCTCTTGTTTAAGAGTGTTTTGTGGGTCTTTGGTCGCCACTTTGTGTAAATGATTTCTTTTGTGTATAGCTTTTACAATACCACTGCTAATCCAAGGAGTAAGTTGTATTTTTTTATGTGCAATGAGTTTCTCTTTTGAATTTTGTGTTATATGCATGTTGATTTTGTTAATAAATAAGTTGAGTGCGTTGTTAACATCAGTCACTCCACATACATCTGTCCATGTTTCATCATTTAGATCCCTAATTAATCCCCCATAGCAGATGGTTGATGTAAACTGATTATATTTTACTTGCTTTTTGAGAGATATGTTTGGAATGCTTATTGCTGTTGTATAGTGATCAGTTATTTTATTGTGTATAACAAATGCATTGGAAGCCATAATATTTCTGGTATTTATGTGATCTAAACATGACATGCTATTATTTTGAACCCTGGTAGGAAGTGTAATATTTATTGCGACGTTTTTTTCTGCCATGGCGCACATGTAATCGTGACATTGTCGGTGTATAATTCCAAATGTGTTAATATTTATATCTCCTATCACTATTTGTTGTTTAAAATCACTACATTTTTTGAGTTCAGATATGAGATTATCCAGAAATGGATGTATGTCGTGGAATGATGGTGATCTGTAAATGGCTAAAATATAGATATCCATTAATTACTATTTTCAGACAATTTGATTGACTGATACAAATTTCTTGAACTCGAGAGTGGATGTCATCGCGAATGTACGTTACGACTCCACTGTTTTGATTTAATTGTTTTATTGTATGATATTCATGATATCCTGTAATTTGTTTTGCGAGATATGAGTCATTCAGTCTGCATTCTGTAAGGATTATTATATGAAATCTCGCAGTCGACTTAATGCTATCTAAAAATAAAAGAAAGTCATCAAGATTTTCCATTGTACGGATTGAAAAAATTGGCGTAAAAATTTATAGTGGGAACAAATTTAACAAAGGAGCTTCTTAATTAAATATCTATCTTAATTTCCCAAACAAACTTCTCAAGTAAATATCTTAATTTCCCAAACAAACTTCTTAACTAAATATCTTAATTTCCTAAACAAGCTTCATGGAAACCTATAATTTAAAACAGAGATAGGAGAAAATTTTTACATAAATATTTTAATCATAAGTAAATAAATTTAAAAAAATTCAAATATTAATAATAAATTTGAATTTTAATTAGCATGAGTTTTTATGCTGCTTGTTTAGGAAATTATGAAACGTATAATTTAGTTGTCTCAGTAAATTTGTTAAATTTGTTCCCATTATAAATTCCTCCTTATTGCCCCCCTCCCTCTACCTTCCCAATCCTGCCTGTCGATTTACATCTCTATTTTTCAATCTAGTTATGAGTAAATCCTGAATAAGTAAGTATTGCTTACGAAAAATGTTGGTATTTTAATCAATAAAAGTAGTTAAAATTAAGTTCTTCAAATTTTGCAAATTCACTTTGTGGCACCACTTTATTGATGAAATAATTAAAAACACTTTGTTTTTACCATGATAATCTTTATTTAAAAAATCAACATGTTTCGATAACAATGTTCTCTTTATCAGGATACAGTACATACAGTACATATCAGTACCTACATATAATGTCTTGATGAAGAGAACATCGTTCTCGAAACATGTTGATTTTTTAAACAAAGATTATCGTGATAAAATCAACGTATTTTTAATTATTTCATTATTAAAATTAAGTGTTTAATTAATTTTTAATTGATAATTTTTAATCAGCTACGCCTCCCGCGTCATACATATGTCTAGTATTGTTCGTGAAACCAAGCTTACGGGTCCGAGTGGTTAAAATGATTCCATAAAATAAGTTTGCTGTATTTGAAGATGTGTAGAAATTGTTGTCTATCAGCAGACAACAAATTACTGCTTTATAAGTCAACCATCAGATCATGTTTCTCCTACGCTTGCCCAATCTGGGGTTATGCAGCAAATACCCATATCAATAAAATTCAAGTCTTTCAAAATAAATGCATTAGACTCGCTTTAAGCGCACCTAGTTGGAGTAGAATCTCCACAATGACTCGTCCCATTATATAAGATTATATAAAGACTTTATATTTTCATAGGCTACTAGGTTTTACGCTGGTCTAGATAGTCATTCTAATCCCACGATAAACTCTATCTCTAAAATACAGCGAGAATGAACACCTTGAATACAACAAACCAAAATCAATCTTACGTAGAAATTAATTAAATACGTATTCCTGCAGATAGCCACAGTAAAAAAAATAAAAAAAAATCTCGAAACCTCAATACATTAATAACCATGAAAAGCATCAATAGATAATCCTTTTTAAATATGTTAGAGCAAGTAAACTTAGGTTAAGGTACTCTGAAAAATAAATGAATCCAAAGTACAAAAAAGAAGAAAAGTTATGCATATGTTTTTGACAAATAACAACAACCTCGATACTAAATTACTCTATTTTAACCAATTCCTAGAAGCCAACGATTTGCACAAATAGAAGTAAAGTATATTATACTTGATGTTGACAATTCACCTTTATTTACTTATTCTGCTTAAATCAAGTGTTCTCTGTTATTATAACAAAGTACAACACTCTATACCTTAAGAGTTCATTTTTTTTTGGTTGTTACACGTAAACTAAATACTAGTTGTTATCATACATACTTTTTAATGTATATTCTTATTTTGTTATTATCATAATTATCCGAAAGTGTAATCTCATGTACTACTTGATTGTAAAGGCCGTTTTATACATACAAATATAAAATAAATACAATTATTTTTTAAAAATTAACGATTTCCCCCGACATCTTTTTATTTCAACAATGAAAACTAAAAGCAAATAACTATTTATAACAGTATCTTCCCCACCCTTCAATTCAGTCCCACTTTGACGAGACCAGACAAGCCACCGGCACCGTGTCCCCGCATGTACATGTTACAAGGACAGGTGTGACGTGAAATTATGGCGTTTCCCCGTCGTTACTTAGCCCCATGGGAAATAAAGAAGAGCCAAGAAACATTTTTTATTCCAGAATACATATCTCCGCTTAGGGAAATAGAACCAGGGACCAGGGACAATGTTCATCGAGCAGACATCTGTCTATCAGTTTGTTTTATTCTCGCAAATGAACCAAATCATAGATTGGAAGCCTGGAAATAATAAGAGTTTGACCATATTTCATATGTGTCACAGGTTCTCAAATTTATTTCAACCACCACCCACTTTGAGATTTAAAAAAATCTAATCCACCCATTACTTACCTTTTTACATTACTATCTGTTGCGTATCTTAAAAACAATTATTGCAATTTTTTACGTTAGCTCCACACAGAGTCCATGAGAAAAATAACTTCTCTCAAGGCCTATGTCATTTTAGGGGATGCTGTCTGGAGGGTTTTTTAAGGAAAGTAAGAAGAGGAAGTTCTGGGAAGGAAATAGGTATGAGGGGTGGGTAGGAATTTGGGGGTCAATGTGACCAGGAGTGACACTCGTTGCGCTAATTGCATTCGTATCTGCAACTTCCTTTTGAAAGAAAAGGCGAACGATCTTAAATAGAATGTTAAATTTGTTCTGGAAATGAAAAAAAAAATGTGTTTATATAACTAAACGTTACCAGAATACGCAAGAAATAATTTGGTGGAGAAGGCAAGGATTGATGTTGGAATGAAATGTATTTTTCTTATGAATTCTAGGAGTACAATTTGGGAGGCGGGAATGGGTACCGCCGCCCCGGGAACCTTTATTGGATAACCAACACCTCTGCCATAGGTCACCCCAAGTGGTTCGCTACGTTTGGTGATTTAGCAGGGGTGCCCGGGTTCATGGGGTGAGGTGTGTCTAGGTCTTGGAGGCGGATAACCAGGACACACTGAACCCCAGATTCCTACCCACCCCTTAAACCATCTTCCTTCCCAGAACTCTCCCCTCCTTCCTTTCCTTTAAAAAACCCACCACACAGCATCCTCAAAGATGACATAGGCCCTGAGGAAAATAATTTCCCTCAGGGCCTCCTGTGTGGAGCTCATGTAAAAAAAAAAAAAAGTAAACAAGTGCACCAAATTTAAAAAGAATCCTTTGACATTCTGTAGAAAGAATGAAACTTATTGTCATCGTCTCATGCAGTTCCCTGGCGGTAACGAACGCCCTGCAGTTAAAGGGTATTTCTTTCGATAGGGACCGTTCAAGTATTACGTAACGCACTTGGGGGGTTGGGGAGGGGGGGGAGGGTCTTGTGAAACGTTACTGTGCGTTACGAGGGGGGGGGGGGGGAGGGGGGTCCGAAGTTCGAACAACGCGTTACGTAACATGTTTTTCTTTATTTACATAAAAAAACTAGGGAATTAAAATCTTCCAAGTTGGCAATCCTTTTCGTACTCGAAATCTCTTGTTTTATTTACTGCCGCAAACGCGATTAAAACAAGAAAAAAGGTATTTAAGCGACTTTCCAGTACTTCGCGCAACTTAATTGTGACTTTCAGGTAAAAATTGTCACTTGGGCGTTACGTAACGTTTAGGGGGGGGGGTGAGCGGAAAAACGTTACGGCGCGTTACATAGGGGGAGGGGTGGGGAGGGGGGGGGGGTCAAAAATCTTCAAAAATTACGTTACGTAATACTTGAACGCCCCCATACATGGATGAACCTATATGTGGTGAATCGATATAAGGCAAAATCTTGTATTAGATCGTTTTTTATTACAAAACATAAACGAGAACATTGTATTCATCGCTGTCATTTGACATAGTATTAACAACGACTCCAAATAATCAACGAATCGTATCTCAAGTGGTGTCGTGTATAGATTCCGTCGGATTTTTATTAATAGAATTTGTATGCCGTCCCTCCTCTGGTTTCCTTAACGCCCCCTAATTTTTTTGAGTCATCTACTGCCCCCATGAAAGCATCCACCGCCCACTTGAGAAAGACTGATATTATTCCACTGGGATAGGAATAAAGTTTTCAACTGCGATATTTATGTTTGAAGCGTAATTGTTCCGTTTCAAATATTTATTTTCGTAAGGCCACGTCCGCATAGGCAGGCGGCTTGCTTAGCGCCTAGAGCCTAGCGAGTCACCTAGCGAGTAGCTTAGTAAAACGAACGTTCTCGAATTTTAGCGACCGGCCGCACTGCGCGCTTGGCGCCTAGATAGGTAGTAGATAGTCGCTTGGCGTGTATCCAGGTAAACCAACGTGTTGGTTTTTTGTCGCTAGGCGCGAGGCATTTTAGACGAAAAAATTGGATGAAATATTATTAGACAGTTGTCAGAAACTATGGGAAGATGTAGCAATCTAAGTAGAAAAAGATGGTTAGTACTAAGAAGTGATTTATTTATGATGAGATTTTTTTTACATTGAGAAGTTAATTGTGGTTATGAATTTTCGTGATTTGTTTTTGGGATGTAATGCCATGTTGCAGCTCATCTGCCCTGATGATAATGGTGATGGACACTGTAACGCTGTCCGAAACTTTGGCTAAAGGAGGTAGCGTAACACGGCATAACACCCCAAAAACAAATATCGAAAATACTTTTGGCCGTGAAAATCTAAAGACGTACATGGTTATGAATATTTTAAAAATGAATTTTCTGTAAGTAGCAGTTTTAGAACTAATTTTGAAAGTGACATCTCGTCAACGTGCCGACAAGCAAATGGCCAAGGCACCTAGTGACCCACCACGCAAACCAACTTCAGTGCGGCCACCATGTATCCTAGCAAGTAGCCAGAGTGCAAGCCACTAGGCTCTAGGCGCTAAGCCAGCCACCTGCCTGTGCGTTCGTAGCCTTAACCAATCAAAGCGATGTTTTCTGCTCCTTTGATGACAAAGGAAATGCAGGTGGAATACTTTATAAGATTGCCTATTTGTTCCTTTTACTGTATTGTCTACGTGTATATCGTTGTTACTACAGTCTGCCACTTGTCACTTGCCACTTGGCATCAAGTTAACAAGTTCATCATTGTACCATGTATAAGAAAAAGTGGGTTTACCTGCACATAAAATAATTTATAAAAATGATTGGTTTAGTTTATTAAAAAAACTAGACAAATGCAGATACCAAACAAATCAGTTAATTTTTTGATATTCAATTGATATAAAAAAATCTTACTAATACTATAAACGCGAAAGTTTGTATGTATGTGTGTTTGTTACTCTTTCACGTAAAAAGTACTGAATGGATTTGAATGAAACTTTACAACAATATAGCTCATACATCAGAATAACACATAGGCTGTAATTACATTTAGGCTATAATTATAAAGCTAGCTAGGAATGGGATGCGAGAGGGGAACGGGGACGCACGGGAAAGGTGATTAGGGAGAAACAATGCATTTCTTTGAATATGGCATTTCCAACGCATATATTTGAATACCGCAGAAGAGTCAAGGGGCAAGTAGAATGAGTACCGCAGAGGCCTCGGTGGTCGAGGGGCAAGGCTGTCCACTAGCGATCCGAAGGTCGCGGTTTCAAATCTTTAAGATCCCGTTAAATTTTATTTGATTGATTGGTGTTTTCACAATTTAATTTTAGTTCCAAAATGAAAGATACTCTCAGTGCCGCACTGGTGTAAGACCACCTTGCAAAATCTGAATGGCTTTGAAATTATTTATTATTATTAAGTTTATTTTGTAGAACTCCATTTTAATTTTTTATTTATTTTATATATTTAATAATATTATTATTCAAGGTATAAAAAAGGTTTATTATGAACAAGTTCTGCTTCTGCTTCGTGATTATTATTATGAGTTACAGCTGTTTCGCCCTCTGAAGGCGTTATCAAACTGTGGTTGTTACCACCTACAGACGATGTATTTACGTCATTTCTAGACACGTGCTTATGATGACAAAATGAATAGCTTTTGATTTTTATTACCTGTGCCCCTAAACTTCTAAGTAAAATGACTGAAATATTAATGGTTAAGTTTCCCAATTACTGGATTGTTTAAATTTGACTGACGGTCGTTAATTATTCCATAAAATAAACCCGTGATGATTCACCAAGATTTACCTTATAATACAATTGATGTTTGAAATTACTAGTGTTAGGTGTTATTTATTTGGCTTTGAAATTACAGGCTTTGCAATTACTAGTGTTTGGTGTTACTTCCCTACCTTCATCTCCCCCATCTCCTTCCATCTCCAAACATATCCCAATTGGGGATGCCATAATTTCACTGGCTCCAGACGGGAGCAGTTGGGACTCTTGTAAGGTATTCACATAAAAAGTACCAACTGCCTCAACCGTCTGGAGCCAAGAGACTATTGCATCCCAATTGGGGTATGTTGTGAAGCCGAAGGTAGTGGGAGGCCAAGGAGATGTGGAAGAGGAAAGTCGGGAAATACCTGGCTATTGAAATCTTGTCACCGAATACGGCTAGAGCTATTTCAACAAACTCACAACGTTTCGATTGTGAATGGTGGTCTTTCATCAGGCCGATTCTAAAAGTATCTATCACCCTGGTTATATCTTATCTGGTCATTTAGAATATTTAAAACTTTTCTCCCAAATTTGCCTTTGTTTAAAAATAAACATATTACATAACTTACAAAAGCATGAATTTCCTTTAAAATAAGATTTCATTAATTTCCTTTAAAATAAGTGTTAGTTTTTATTTAGAAATTAAAGTCTCCATTAATTTCATCCATGAATATCCACATATTTACATACTTGTAGGTACTGTGTGGTTATTTTAGAAGGTGGCATTAGATGAGGCACGACAGGTAAAACGTTTTACCTGAACGTCAGCTCTCAGCAAGAACTATTTTGAAATATCAACTTCCGAAAATAGAATGACTGTGATCGGAATATTCAACGAATTATTTGAGAGAGGCGAGGGCTGACCGAAACCCGACCCATAGACACGTGTAATACCCAAACCACTGAGAGAATAAATATTCTGCTAGCCCAGCTTATTTATAAGAGTTTTCCACTTTGTATCGTTAAATTAATGGTTAAGATTAAATCATAATACTCTTTGAAACTTGGATATTGGCCTACTTTATGATGTTATGTAGGGTTCCGTGGCAAAACAGAACTTTGTAGAAAAAAAAGGAAAAAATCATACCTAACCAATACTAACCTGATCTATTTTTTGTGTTGATTTTACTTATATTTTAAGCCTGTATGTTTATGAAAATAATTTCCCTCAGGGCCTATGTCATCTTTGAGGATGCTGTGTGGAGGGTTTTTTTAAGGAAATGAAGGAGAGGAGAGTTCTGGGAAGGAAAAGGGTTTAAATGGTGGGTAGGATGGGGGTTCAGTATGTCCTGGTCATCCGCCTCCAAGACCTAGACAAACCTCACCCATGAGCCCGGGCACCCCTGCTAAATCACCAAACGTAGCGAACCAGTTGGGGTGACCTATGGCAGAGGTGTTGGTTATCCAATAAAGGTTCCCGGGGCAGCGGTACCCATTCCCGCCTCCCAAATTGATATTATGGGATATGTGGTATCGAACTAAACTCCCGCATTACGGAATGATATAAATAATTATTTTTATTATTGAAATAATTTAACCTTACATATTATTATATCGTGTTCTATATTATGTCTTTGTTTTGATTTTTTAAGTGAAAATTTCTTTTAGCGATGTTGTGATTTGAAACTTGATGAAACGAAAACTAGCGACAATAAAAAGAAACAAACATATACATTTATAGGATTTAGGGAGCGAAAGAATGAGATAGTATTATCGGTCTCCTCTTTGTGCGGTGCTTCATAGCCTTCCCACTCTTGTCTAATTTAGTTTTCTGAAGGTTTCACTTCTACCGCGTGCGAATTGCACACGCTGATTTTTTTATTAACTGCTTGCTTTCATCGTAATTTTCTTATTGTGTCTGCATTTTTCATGATTCAATAATTCTGATATACATTTCTTTACTACCCTAACGAACTATTTATTTTTATTTTATTTATTGTTTCTTTACACTGTAGGTAAAAATGTTTACAATACAATTTGTTACCTCACTAGGACAAGCCTGTGTTGAGGTTAACAATAATTATACAAGTTAACAAAATAACACAAAATTATACAGATTTTGAAAGAACAATATTGTTGTATTTCTTACAGATAGAGATTATGGGTACCCACTAAACTGATGGCGCTAGGTAGTACATTAATGTAGACTTTTAGGGTGACCATAGTTTTGAGATCTGATTCAAAATAAAATAAAATAAAGTATTTTTTTGTTTTGTTTTTAAGGATTAAGTCGTAAATAATAAATATATGTATATAATTTAACATGCTATAGATATGGCAGGAGGAAGATGAAAAAAAAACAGTTTAAACAAAAATAAAAATTATTTTAGCTTATTTTATAAACATACTCATTTAGCTAATAATTTAGAAAGGACAAAGTAGAGAAAATTAATTGGCAATCCTCGTCTAAAACAAATAATTTAAGATTCTTTTTAAAAGTGTACAAGGAATTAGATGACTTTATATGTTCTGGAAGGCTATTAAATATGAGTGGAGCTTGATAAAAATAATTTCTTTAACCAAAAGAAGATTTAGTTTGAATTGCCATAAAATTCAGACCAGAGCCAATTCTCGTAGTACGAATTTGCTGTGTTCTTTCTGCAATATTAATATTATTAAAAAATCTACAAAGCGTTTGTGTAATATATAACTGTTTTACGTTCATTACATTACATTCCTTAAAAATTAAATGAGTTGGATATTTAATTTTTTTCTTGAACATAACTTTAAGAATCATTTTTTGGGCAATATTATGTGGTTCTATATAAGTCTTTGCGCAGGATCCCCAGCACACTATATTATAAGAAAGCAGAGACTGGATTATTGCAAAATAAACAGTTTTTAATTTTTCTTTGTCTAGTACATGTCTCAGTTCTTTAAAGATATAGGTAAGTCTCTTAGTATTATTTACTAACATACTAACATGATCATTCCATCTCAAGAATTTATCTATTTTTACACCAAGGTATTTGATGCTGACTACATTTTCTAAAGGGTTGCAGTTACATGTTTGAAAACAATTGTGAATAATCAAGTTGTGAGTTTCGGAAGGCTGACTTTTACTTGAAATGTTAAAAGTGATAAAAATTGGTTTTTTGTGCATTCAAAGTTAATATATTATTGTTTAACCAACTATTTACCACTCTTAAACCTATATTACTTTTGTTGAAAGTTTCATTCCAACTATGGTTAAATTACTTTTATTACAAATGTTTCCTCTTAACTAGGCTTTTCCTGCCTAACCAATGCATATGTTCATCACTAATTTCTCTACTAAACAAAAATTTTGACAAACCAAAAAAAACGACTTCAAAAAATGCACTAAAAAGGAAAAAAATAATTTCGTATTCTTCTACAACTTAATAATCAACTTACTTTTTGTACTCATCAATATGTAGGTACGATTGTTATTTTTGGAGTCGGTGTCAGCCAAGGTAGGTTTGTAACTACATACATAGTTATAAGTGAGATGTGCTTGTGTCGCACGCGCGACTTCGAAGTGAGAGGCGAGAGCGGGCCGCGGCGGGAGGGGAGCTGTCAAGTGAACACGCCGGGCCGGGTACCTTGGCTGACCTTGGCTGACACCGACTCCAAAAATAATTATCGTACCTACATATTGATGAGTAGAAAAAGTAAGTTGATTATTGAGTTGTAGTTGTATACGAAATATTTTTTTTACTTTTTAATGCATTTTTTGAAGTCGTTTTTTTGTTTTGTTAAAATTTTTGTTTATTTTTTGATTTTTAGTGAATCTGAAGTACACTAACTAATTCGATTAAGATTCGGCCGAGTATCGTTAATTTGCTCTTAAGAATTGGAAAGTTCCGTTACTTTGTCATGGATCCCATAATCAGAACCTAACCAAACTCTCATCAAACTACCCTTTAAAGTACATCCTTTCCAATAAAAAAATAATCATAGAAATCAGTTGCGTGATATTGAGTTATTCGTCCATTTGTCGCGCACATACTTGATGCAAATTTAAGACTAATATGATTTTCTCCTAGATGCCATTGTCAGAACTGGATCAATTAAAATGGGACCACACGGGAAGCACCAGCTTTCAAATAAAAAAGAATCATCAATATCGGTTCACCAAGGCGAAAGTTCTGAGGTAACAAACATAAAAAGTCGAATTGAGAACCTCCTCCTTTTCGAAGTTGTTTAAAAAAATTGATATAAAGTACTAATATATGCTTATCCTAGCCTTGCCCAGTTTCTTCAGTATCATAAATTATATGAATATTTCCCACCCTAAACAATTTCCTACAATAATTTCCCTGCTGACATAAGTTTCTCCCATCCAGTCCAGTTTCTAAATTAATTCTTTGCTAGGCTTTTCCCGGCCGAAACTAATTTCTACACTAATTTCCCTGCTGATATTAGTTTCTTCCATCCAGCCCAGTTTCTAAATTAATTCTTTGTTAACATTAGCTTTTCCCGCCTAAACTAGTTTCTACACTAATTTCCTCGCTAACATAAGTGTCTCCCAGCCAGTCCAGTTTCTAAATTAATTTCTTACTAACATTATTTGCTTTTCCCGGCCTAAATTAGTTTCTACAGTAATTTTCCTGCTATCATAAGTTTCTTCCATCCAGCCCAGTTTTTAAATTAATTCCTTGTTAACATTAGCTTTTCTCGGCCTGAACAAGTTTCTACACTAATTTACATGCTACCATAAGTTTTTCCCATCCAGCCGAGTTTCTAAATTACTTTCCTTGCTAACATTAGCTTTTCCCAGCCTAAACTAGTTTCTACACTAAATTACCTACTAACAAGAGTTTCTTTCATACAACCCTGTTTCTAAATTACTTTCCTGCTAACATTAGCTCATCCCAGCCTAAACTAATTTCTTCGCTGATCTCTCCACTAATATAAACTTTCCACAACCTAAACTAGTTTCTTCACTGTTTTTTCTGCTAACGTAAGCTTTTCTAAGTCTAGCCCAATTTATTCATCAATTTCCCTGCTAACTTTTGTCGAGTTTCTTAGCTAATTTCCCTGCTAACATAAGCTTACCCTAGCCTTACATATTTTCATCTCTGCTTACACTTGCGTGCTTCTCAACTAAACATAATTTCACTACAGAACATCGTGCTAAGCTAAACACTCACAGAATGAGTGGAAGATACTCCCAGTATCGCCATTATGAAAGACTACAATTAAGAATCAAAACTTGGTTTGAGTTCGCGTTAGCTGTATTTTGTGACCAGATCTGAATAGCCATGCACTTCTAAACCTTCCCCTTCCTTTTCCTTATATCCTCCCCTTACCCAATCCCTTCAGCCTCGTAACATACCCAATTGTGGAAGCCAGTTTCCCAATGGCTCCGGACAGTGAGAAGTAGTTTGGACTCGAATCTAAGAAATCCACTTGAGAATTATAACAGAAAATAAACGAAGAGTATATTTGGTATGATTTTAGATTTTCACGGCCAAAAGTATTTTTGTTGGTTATTTTTAGGGTGTTGTGTGATGGGGCAGATGATGATGGATACTGTAACGCTGTCCGAAACGTTGGCTATAGGAGGAGGTAGCGCAACACGGCATAACACCACAAAAATAAACAAAAAAGAAGAGTATATTTATGTGAGTATAATATACATACGAAGACAAAAATTATAAATAGCTCAAATAGAAAGTATGATTTTATAGGTAGTACGAACAGCCTGTCAATAAATGATTTAAAATGGAAACACCAAGATATAAAAATGATTTAAAAAGAAAAAAATAATATTAAAAGTACTCGTATTTTATAATATTTTATAATATCAAATGGTGTTCAGAAGTTAGTGGTACTACCTGAAATGAGATGATTCTAAATAATTTTCTGATAAAATTTAATATTCACTCTTTTTGTTATTTTTTAACGGCGCACAATGGGGTGGATGACCCCGAAAGTTGGCATCAAATCAGGGGTTGTAATTACATCAAACCTTTTTCGATTTTTAGTTCCGTATAGACATGTTAATAAAAATAAGTGAAATTTTTTTTTGGAAAAGTCACCATATTTAGTACAAAAATATTAAATTGAAAAATATAAGACAAATTATATCAGTAATATAGCTCACTTCATTTCACAAGCTATTTGTTTACAGTTATACACAGAATAGATCGTCTTCGTCATCTTTTGATAATATACTATCATCATCACTACTTGGTTCAACTACCAAATCATTCCCGGTAGTCGGATTAGGGTTTGGTAACTTTAGCATTTGTAGTATTACTTTTGGAATTGTTTTAACTGTCCTTTTATTCATTTTTCCCAAGCTGGAGATAACTGAATCTGACGAAATCTCACTCGGAGAATCGATGACAGGCTGTTAACTTGTAGTAAGCGTTCAGCAATGTGATCTAACAATTTATTGTTTAATTTCACTTTTTCACTGAAGATTCCGTGACCGTTATGCATTCGCTTAAAGGGCAACATTTTCTTAGCTCCTTGTACAATTGTATAGGAAGGAAATACCTCTTTATTCTTTACCTAATAAACTATATTGGTAAAGTCTAAGATTGGCATCTACAATCGAAGGAAGTGCTTCATCATCAATCATTACCTTTTTGTTTTCGGTTTTGTCCGTAAAAGTTTTTCTATACTTCTTTGCTCTGGTCGGCGTACTTAAACGTGACTTCTTTGACTACAGACAATGCTGTTGCTTTACCTGCCCGCCAAAAACTCATGTGGGTAGCAGAGGTTAACTCAGTACAGATGTTTAAGATCGCAATAATCATAGTTTTTGATGTTTCGTATGATCACACGTTTTTTGTTTTTATTATTTTTGGTAGAGATTTGTAATTCTTTACTTGTAAGGTCTTTCAAGCCATTCTTTAATGTTTAAAATTAAGGTGTTATAGTTTCTGCGATACTTCAACCATCTGGTTTTCAATTTACAACAAATACAGCTATTTTATTAAAAACAAATTTGATTTGGAAGGCCTTAAGATGAAAGAAGTCTATCTACGAGATGTTTTTTCTTTACTTTTTCATCTAATTTCTTAACTCCAGAATTCTTCATATGTCTTTATAATCAAGTATAACTCGAATCTCGTATGAATCACTGCAGAAATTGTATCTATAACATAACACACTGATTATAAGACAAGATCCGTTTTTTATGAAAACTGAGAGTACTCACTTTAAGGTACTATAATTAAAAAAGTTGTACACCAAAGCAACGTCTTATAATTTAATCTAGTAGCTAAGATATTAAAGTGTACAAAACAAATTTTTGTTTTGTACACTTTAATAATTTATTGGTTTCTGTCAATCAATTATACAATACGGCATTATAGGATGGGGCGGTACATATAAAAATCAAACACAAACAATTTATATATCACAAAAACTAATAATAAAATTTTTTTTTAAAAAAACCCTACTCATATTCGTCAGAACTTTTATTCAAACAATTTAAGGTCAGAAAATTAAGTGCATTATACTTTTATCATGCAACATTACAAATTTATAAAGATAATATTAAAAATCAAGTTGCACCCTTTAAAAATAACAGAAGTCTTTGACAAACATCAATACTTCCCACTCCAAAATGTAAAAAAAAATTGGACAATTGAGTCATAAATATCTCGGAGCAAAATTTTTTAATTCATTACCAGAAAAAATTAGAAACATGAATACCAATATAAAAAATTTTAAAACTCACCTCAAAAATTATACTGAAAACTTAAACTGAATGATATAAAAAAAGCAATACTATAACACCCCCCCCATACACACAAGCCTTGCTTAATTATGGGGGTACATCAAATATTCTACTATGTAATTAATTACTGTATAAAAATTATTTGTAATTTATGTACCTTCTATTACTAATAAAAAAAAAATTAAAATACGGTGAAATCTCGTGGAACGTTTAACTATATGCCTCAATATTAAATTTTTTTACGAAAAAATATTTCATTCTACCAGGTGTTTGTTTTAATTTAATTTGTTGTTAAATCCTATGAGGTTTTTAAAAATCACTATAATATAATAAAAGAACATTCCACCAGACATCATATCCATTTTGAATTGGATCTGGACACTCGATAGATTTTGCTTTTTTTACACATAAAAAGTATCGAAATTTAAGCGACTGCAAAAACTGACACGGTCACCCGCACAAAGGTCAAGTTCAAACTGATCCTTTCCGTCGGTATCGCGACAAGGGCGACACACTTCGGGGGAATTATGAAGCATTTAATAAACTTCAAAACTAGCATACTTGTTTTATTGTAAAGAACACTTGACTTTTGGGATTTCTGCCAACGCGATACATCTCGCCACCCCATAGTGCGGCGTTGGGAGAAATACTTAGTGAAAAGTTTTTTTTAATATTTTTGTTGCACACATCTAATAAAACATAGAAGCGCGCACTTTTTACCATTCAAATATATAACCTCCATAATTTATTTGTTCCTTGGATTTGCCATAGTGATGAATAAATTTAGCTCCATTTTACAAACTTTATACTATGTATTACGTAGTGATAAAAATTTTTAGCTGATAGACGAAATTTCGTCAATTTATAGGATTTGTTAAAAGACTGTAAATGGGGTAAAATCCCATATCAGATATGAAGTTATGCGAAGTGATTTCGGTATTCGTTGCAAGTGGCAAGTAGTCTACCGAGCTCCGTGGCTTGTACCTTCATAATCCTAATTTACCGCATGATTAGACCTTTGTAACTTCGCTCAGTTCCGCACAAGACCAACTTCATTATACATTACGAGGGTGTGTGTGTATTGTGATAGATAGGACACCGGCGGTAGGGGAGGTCGCTAATATTAAAAAATATATAAGCTAATATTGAAAAGTATATAAGCACATTTCTCACATTATAATAAAGATTTCTCCCGGGTTCTTGCTCGCTCATCGATTTTTCATTGTGTAAAATCTGTTTTCGATGTTACTGATGTATGTGTCATTAAGGGCATCCAAATCATTTTTATATCCGTAGGGTGTCTGTAAGTTGAGATATGAAGGATTGTGCAGAATGTAATATACTCGCTTGGGCAGAAGTTAGGATTCTAAAAATGCAGAACGGTCAGAACGACGATCGTTTAGGGTTATAACTAATATTTTAATGAGGTCACTTAATACTGACAGTGTGAGGTGATTTTACGTATTTTTGCACATGAAAACAATACTGGTGGGTGCAGAAGTTAGGTCAGGTTAGGATTCTGAAAATGAAAGAAATGTCAGAATAATGACCGTTTATAGAAGGTTTCCGGGGGTAACGTGCACAATCTTCAGGAGGTGATTCTACATATTAGTACAAGTAAAAAAAATACAAATAACTTTTTTCGAAATTCCATTGTTTTAAGGTAGTGTGTTTTTTTTCAATCCAACAAAATAATTTTCTTCTCTGGAAAAATATTTTTGTACGAAAAAAAAATTGGAATTGCAAAAAAGTTATTTATCTTTTTTGCTTCTATCTTATCTTAACTTAACCCCCGGACACTACCTGTTAAAAAATACACATGTTGAATAATTTAAAAAATATATGTAAATAGATTTAAATATTTTTGAAGATTTTCGAAGCTAAAAAGTGTAAAAAGCAACTAAAGAGTTTTTTGTTATTAGTTTTTGGGATATTATGCCGTGTTGCTCTACCTCCTTCTTTAGCCAACGTTTCGAACAGCGTTACAGTGTCCATCATCAGGGCAGATGTGTAATAGTTAGGGGTGATGTTAGTAGTTATCTACTTAGGATCGATACCGTGTCGCCAGCTCCACTCACTATACTTCAACATGTTTTTTTGCGTTTAGCCTTGATGTAGCCGTCAATTACCGGATACCAAGAACTATTGAGCTTATTTAATGAACTATTGAGCGATTTTAATGAATTTTGTGAACTCAAGAGTTTTTTATACGAAAAAGGAAATTAGAAAAGAAAAATCAATCTTTTTGCGGAAATGTAATGACACCTAGTTGAATTCGTTAATAAATGCCTCAAATTTCCTTAAAGTGCGATAAAATATGTAATTCTTATATAATTAAAGTCAGTCATTTAAAAATATATATATGAATGTTAGTTAGGTATAATATTATTTAATTTGTTATTTACTATTGCGCAATAAAACTTTCTAAATTGTTGTTTAACTAAATGTTCCTGAATCCGTCTTACTGAATCTCGTTTCTAAGAGTTTGTATACCTACATCATCCCATTTTTGTGCAAACATCCCTCAAAGCTATTCTGTCCGCATCTCTTACAGCGGCAGTGTGATGCCTCATAACCCTGTTAGTTTGACTTTACGACTTGTAGATTACTTGGCTAACTTTCTCTCCCCACAGCGCTGGAGGTAAAATACACCCTTAATGAGGGGAGATTCAATGAAACGTGTATTGATTTGATGCTTGAACATGTTGAACACATGTTGGAAATTTTACCTAATATTTATTTAACAGATTTTGAAAACACGTGTTTTCGATGCACATATCGTAACAGGGTGGATCTTTACACTTGCCACAAACTGTCAACAGATATGGCAATATTCAACTTAAAACAATGTACCGAACATTATAAGGCAAGGAAAACAACTGTGTACGCTTGTTTTCTTGATTTAAGTAAAGCTGTTCAGGATCTCAACTTCCGCTCTCCTGACAGAGCAATCCGGCGTGGTAACACCAGATTCCAAAAGGAAGTGTGGCTGGAGTAACTCTTCAATAATAACTCCAGCTCTTGAATATTGGTCTTTATTCAAATAATAAAAGACCCGTAGGGTAGCTCATGTACTGTGAGCCCAATAATGCTATCTCTCTCCGCGGTTTTATAACCCACATAAAGTGAAAACCTGGCAACAAACGTTTTGCCAAAAACGACCCGCCCAAGACGGATGGTAACAAGAGAAGAAGGAATTAAAAAATCCTTGGCAATACGAAATCGCCCTGGCAATCGCCAACACAAAAAAATGTTGCCACAACTATTAGGGTGACAATCACAAATATTAATATTTCAGTACCTGAAATCTTAACAAAAGCCTTTGATCGGGTCTCTCACTTACTGCTTTGGAAAAAACTAAAAGAAAGGAAGGTGCCAGGTTCAATAATGAACATTCTGGCAGACTGGCATCAACAACAAGAGAACCAAGTTATTTGGAAAAATAAAATGTCAACACCGGTGAATATGGAATGCGGCGACAGACAAGGGGGAAGCTTTTCACCGATTCTATTTAACGTCTTAAGGCTGTCACATGGGAACCACCTGCGTTAATAACATTGCATACGCAGATGACACGGTAATTCTGTCACAAAGCATTAAAGGAATGAGAAAACTGATAAAGATTTGTGAAGAATATGCTGCTGAATATAACATGATCTTCAACCCAACCAAATCTGTTTTGTTAGTGTGCAAGTCAGGCGCAGACACCTCAAAAGTTATTACCTGTTGGCCTTAACGATACAAATTAGCTTTAAAATTCGAGGTCAAATACTTAGGACACATTGTAACAGCGGACCTCAATGATGACTCGGATATAGAGCGACAGAAAAGATTATTGTACATTAGAGCAAATATGATTTCTTGAAGATTCAACAAGTGTAGCCCAGGTGCAAAAAGGTCACTTTTTAACATGTACTGTACTACCCTATACACCTCGGAGCTGTGGACTAACTTCAAGAAAGCATCACTTAAAAGAATGGAGTACAGTACAACAACTCGTATCGAACGCTTTTTGGGTTGAGCTGGCACTGCAGTGCCACCGAGATGTTTGAAGAAGGGTGCGTTCCCGGATTCCGGATCACCAACTACAGAACGCGACTGGCTTCAAGCAAAACAGTCTTGTGATGGCAGCATTCCACTTCTGGCAGGGTCCCATATGCAAGCAATGGAGCCACTTCCTGATGACATAGATCTAAAACAAAAAGTTAGCTTTTTTAAAAATTTCTTATTTTATTTTATATTATTATCTTATTTTATTTAGTGTTATTATTTTCTTTTACCATGTAATTTTTTTTTCTCATCTTGCAATATTTTTATTTTTACTTAACATATTGTATATGTATGGAACTCGTGGGACTGCACCACTCTCCCCGAGATCGGGAATAAAGAATATAAAAAAATTATTCCACCCTACCAAAATCTTCAATTAGGTACTTAATTGATAGTTGCAGTCTTGCAATACGCAAGAAGTTATACTAACATGACTTGGAAAAGAAGAGCTGATCAAAATTATCACATGAAAGTAATTGGTAGAAGAAATCGGGGGCGCCCGTTGAAGTAATTATCATCATCATCATCTTCTTCCCCTTATCCTATTCGGGTCGGGGATCCATTGCATCGACAAGGCTCCTCCATACGTCCCTGTCTTGTGCTGATTGTTCGGCCTCCGTCCATGGTACCCATCCTCTCCTCACACAGTTTCTGGAGTTGCCTCGCCCGACTGAGTCTGGGGCGGCCCCTTGGACGTCTACCCTCTGGAATCGCACTCAGTATCTTCCTCGGAATTCGGTCATTAGACATTCTTAGTACAAGCCCACGCCACCTCAGTTGCGATTTTTCTATGAAGAATAGCAGTGGTTCAATGTTTAGATCATCTCGAATAGTCGAGTTTTTTATATGATCCCATTTCGTTACCCCAGCCACTCCTCTCAAGTACCTCATTTCGGCAGCTTGGACTCTATAGCATGTTCGTTCACTTGGCATCCAGATGCAGTACTGGTAGGTAGTACTAGAATCAGCTCCTTACTATTTGCTGATGACATCGCGAGATTAACGATATAACAAGAGGATATAACAAGATTGGATTAACCGTTTCAACGAAGAGTGCACGGCGGTGGGAATAAAGATGAGTACTTCAAAAAAAGAGGTGAAGAAATTATCAAGTGAAATAAATACTTGAATCGTGTCATTTCAAGGGTCAGAAAAAATAGAATAGCATGCATGGGACGGTGAGAATGTGATTAATGTAAGGTAAATTGTGGGGTGTGGGGTGGTTCATGTCTACCGACGGAAAAGAAAAATATTTATTTTTGTACTATCCAGGATGCGCGAGTTAAAAAAGCCTATAGCATTTGTTAAGTTTGATTTTTTGTGGCAGAAGATCTTCAATAAAGACAATATTTCTTCACTGGCGAATTTTATTTAACTTATAAGCACATGTTACAATAATAATATTTTTCCCGACCCGACAAAACATTAAAACTGGTCTTCAGACCATTAACTAGTTGATTCTAGCTGTTTTCAAGAGATAAAAAGCGTTTTTCCCTAAAGAACACATTATTTGTAATGTCTGTGTGAATTTGTATGAGTGCAAGTGAGATAGCATGCTTGCGTGAATCTATATAAGGCGACGCATGCTAGATTCGTCCTCGTTTGGCTTAAGGCCTCCCTAATAAATACTAGTACAGAATACAGTTACGCTCTTCATTTAGTATACTACCCACCATAATACTTCGTCTTCCACATCTGTAAGTCCGCATCTGGATTAGCTCTGCCACAACTGGCTCAGACGGACATTACAACTGGCGCAGTCGGTAGTAGCTGACATTTCAAGCTACGAAATTGAAGAACCTGAAGACGAGATTACGGAAGAGCAGAGTGTTGCGACAATAGAAAAAAATTGTTGCATGAAGACGCATTCAAGAAGACGCCATCACTTATGTCAAGAAGACGTGCATTAGAGCCTGCATCCATATTGCAGTATTGAGGGAGCAAATTTGGCGTGGCATGCTAGCATTGCATGCAGTAAGAAGAAGACGGTGACAAGAGGACCATCTACGGAAGAGGCCGGAATCTGGGGCAAGGGCTCAGATTCTGTGGCTGCAGCTGTACAAGCGGGACCGGACAAAAGGGCTGGATTCCGTAGCTGTAGGGAGACGGACACGGGCAATCAGCGGTCGAAAGAGACGGCTGGTGACGGAGATCCGGAAGCTGTGTGGTGAGACGCTTTGGAGCGAGGTTCTGGAGCGGATTCACCCGGAAGCGCTGAGATAAGTTTATTATTCAAAATTTGTTTCAGCTCTTATTCCCGATGGATGCGATTTGTAAAAGTCTGGGGGCATTCTGTCACAAGACAGGAGTGTGGTCCCTGTTCAAGGAGAGACTGGACCAAGCTCTCATATTATATGATGAGAAAATTTTGTCGCCAGAACGTAAAAGAGCGATCCTCTTAAATAATCTCACCGAAGATACCTTTTCATTGTTAAGCGATTTGTGTTTTCCAAAAAAAGTGTCGGAAACCTCATTTGAGGATTTGTGTAAATTTCTAGATCCCATAGATGCCTATTCACAATATTTTTGAATCACGGGAAATGTTCTATAAATGTAAACAATCGGCTAATGAATCTATTAAAGAGTTTGCCGCGAAGCTTAAAAATATTAGTTTGTCATGTAACTTTGAAGCAAGATTAGAATCGTGTTTGAAAGACATATTTATTATTGGTGTGTTTAATGAGAAAATGAAGCACAAACTTTTTATGGAAGGTTTAAACAAGTCATTTCTAGAATGCATTAATATAGCTTCCACGTGGGAACATGTATTGAGTATGGAGAATGCAAAGTCGAATTTAAATGCAGTTCATAACTTCGATATATCTAGGCAGGTAAGCCGTTACAAGGATTGCAAAGTGCGTAGAAAATCACCCCACAAGATAAATAATAATATGTCATGTTTTATTTGTGGTAGGAATAATCATGTGCAAAAAGATTGTTGGCACAAGAAGTTGCAATGTTATATTTGTAAGAAGGTAGGGCACACTAGCTCGACTTGTAAAAATAAATCAAGTAGTAAATATTCACGCTCGCCTAGTACGAAGCGCGAAGGTAGTACGATATATACGGTGTCGCTAGATGATAATAATGATCCTATGTTTTTAAATTTATGCGTAGATAATATTATTTTGCAGGTTATGGTCGATACGGGAGCCAGCATAAATGCGATTCCATACGAAATGTTTAATAGATATTTCAGTGAAAAGAAATTAATGGTGTGCGATATTAAGTTATTCGGGTATGATAATAAATCATTAAAAGTTTTGGGTAAAATTATATGTAACGTGGAATTTAAAAATAAATGCGTGCCGACCGAATTTATAATAATCAATAATGGTAATTCATGTATTGTGGGTAGGAAGTTTCTCAAGTGTTTCGATATTACATTACACGGAATTAATCTGGTGAATAAGAGTATAGCAGATAATAATATTCGCGAGATGTTAAAATTAAAATACCCTAACGTGTTTTCGGATAAACCAGGTAGATTGAAAAATTACGAAGCTAATATTGAGGTTATGTCGGATTTTAAACCAAGGTTCGTTAACCCAAGACCCATTCCGTATTGTTTGCGGGTGAAAGTGGAAAATGAATTGCTAAAAATGGTGAACGACGACATTATTGAGAAAGTTGAAATTAGTGAAATGGCAAGTCCTATTGTTATTGTTAAAAAAAAAGATGGCACGATTAGGATATGTACAGATTTCAAAAACACTTTAAATCCAATTTTGGCACCTTTAAAATTTCCGTTGCCTAGAGTAGAAGATTTAATTTCTTCGTTAAATGGCGCGAAACATTTCGCAAAAATTGATTTAAAAAATGCTTTTTCTCAGATTGCTTTGAATGAAAGTTCAAAAAAACTATGTGTTATTTCAACTCACATAGGTCTATTTGCGTATAAAGTTTTGCCGTTTGGGCTTACGACGAGTCCGGCGATTTTTATGCAAGTCATAGCAACTATCGTCGGTGGTTTAAAAAATGTGCGTGTATTTTTAGAAGATATATTATTATTTGGTAATTCGAAAGAAGAATTAAATTCGGTATGTGACGCGGTAATTAAGAAATTAAATGATCATGGTCTGACCGTAAATGACCAAAAATGTTATTTTTATGTACCGGAAACTGAATACTTAGGTTTTAAAATCTCCCAGGAAGGTATAATGCCGCTAGAAAGTAAAATTGAACTAATTAAGAATTTGGCAGTTCCGAGGAATGTGTCAGAATTAAGAAGTTTGTTGGGAGTAATCTCATATTATAGAATGTTTTTACGGAATATATCGGACACTCTGTCACCACTCTATAATTTATTGAAAAAGGGAACCGTATTTTTGTGGTCGGAAGAATGTGATGCTTTTAATTTTGTAAAAAAACAATTGATGTCAGAAAAAATTCTAGTTCACTTCAATCCCAGAAGTGATGCTTTTAATTTTGTAAAAAAACAATTGATGTCAGAAAAAATTCTAGTTCACTTCAATCCCAGTATCCCTTTGAAACTCATTACGGACGCCAGTAATATTGGGATTTCAGCAATGCTTTGTCACAAGTATGATAACGGGATAGAACGCCCAATAGCATTTGCAAGTAGGACTTTATCGGAAACCGAACGGAAATATTCAATTTTGGATAAAGAAGCGTATGCAATCATATTCGGGTTGAAAAGATTCTTTCAATACTTGTATGGAAATAAGTTTATTCTGTCATGCGACATTAAACCGCTTGTACATATTCTAGATACAAATAAGCAGGTACCAATTCTAGCAGCGAACAGATTACAGCGTTATGCTTTAATTTTGCAGTCATTTAATTATACTATAGAGTACATCAAGTCGGAAGACAATAAAGCAGATTTCTTGTCAAGATTACCGATGCAACGGAGCAATAATAATATCGAGGAATACGAAGATAACCATTATTTCTTGGATATAATTAAAGATACGGATATCGATAGTTTGGAAATAGAACGGTTAAATAATATTTCTGTTGAAACGGAAATAAATCCGGAAATATTTAAACGAAGTTCGGAAAAGGATTTAGTTTTATCAGAGATTGTCAATTATTTGAATACAGGGTGGCCTGAAAAAAAAAACTTAAATTCTGAATTATTAAAATTTTGGCATATTAGAGATAAGTTATCAACTCATGATGCATGTTTGTTCTATGATAGTAAACTGGTAGTACCTATGGAATTAAAAGGATCAGTTTTGAAATTTATTCACCGTTCGCACCTGGGTATAGTGAAATCGAAAAGTTTAGCTAGAAATTATTTTTTCTGGTTAGGTATAAATGCTGATATTGAGAAGGAGGTAAAACAGTGTACTAGGTGTGCAGTATGTTTACCTACTCCTTCCAAGGTGCAATTGGCGAGTTGGCCAGTGAATAATTTAGTTTGGAACCGTATTCATATAGATCATCTAGGTCCTTTCGGTAATTTAATTTTTTTTATGGTGGTAGACGCTACCACAAAGTGGGTGGATTGTCAAATAGTACCAACGGTTGATTCAGTTAGTGCAATCAAAATATTAAAGAAAATGTTTTCTAACTTTGGTATACCAAAAAAAAATTGTTAGTGATAATGGAACAGCTTTCACGTCAGCTTTATTTCAGGAATTTTGTCTTGAATTTAATATTGAACATATGACGTCAGCAGCCCAGCACCCGGCTTCGAATGGTTTGGCAGAAAACGCTGGCAAAACAGTTAAAAAAAAAATATATATATATATTAGTTAATAACAGATTTCCAAGGGATCTGGACGATAAATTACTGTCATTTTTAATTGATATTAGGAATACACCTTCGTTATGTACGGGAATTGAACCTAGTGTGTTGATGTTAGGTAGAAAAATTCGTTCAATTTTTAATACGGTTGTTCCAAAAATGAATGGTGACAAGTGTAGTGATTTTAAAAAAATTGATGATAAAGTAAAAAATAAAATGGTATCTAGTCAAAACAGTCAAAAAAAATATTACCGGGGAAGAAAATTTTAAAATTTTTTTGATTTGGGATCAAAAGTTTTGACCAAAGATTTTAGAAATAAAAAGAATAATTGGATTTTGGGTACAATTATCAAAAGATAAGGGAGTAGAACCTATTAGGTTAAGATACATTCAACGGGCCAGGTTTGGAAAAGACACCACGATCAGCTTTCTGATAGAAAGGTTAGGTGGGGGGAGAGTGACTATTCTGATAATTTGTTGGACTTTGGTCCACTCTCAGACGTGGACAGGAAGGACCAATACTAATTCCCCTGTTCTTTGCAGATCGCAGTCACCATGGGAAGGGAGACTGCGTTCCAGACCTCAACCACGCCCACGTTATCCAAAGTGAAAATAAAGTTTATATTATATAATTACATGAAGAAAAAAAAATGTGTATAAAATGAAATACGTAGTTATTTGTTATGTATAAGTGTTAGATATAAAAAAAAATATGATCCATGTAATTATTGTTTAAGTGTGGGGGTGTAATGTCCGTGTGAATTTGTATGAGTGCAAGCGAGATAGCATGCTTGCGTGAATTTATATAAGGCGACGCATGCTAGATTCGTACTCTTTTGGCTTAAGGTAGCTCCTTAATAAATACTAGTACAGAATACAGTTACGCTCTTCATTTAGTGTACTACCCACCATAATACTTCGTCTTCCACATCTGTAAGTCCGCATCTGGGTTAGCTCTGCCACAACTGGCTCAGACGGACATTACATTATTTATAACCAAAAAAACTCACACAAACAAAATAAACAATGGCTAACATATCAATGTAAGACCATGATACACAGAAACCTGCTTTATCAACTATCACTTCAATCAGTGCAACTATCCATTGCAAGTAGGAAATCTGCAATAATAAACTAACTTCAAAATGTTGCGCTAGAGGTCAGTAACGTTCGCTTTTTAAACAGCATTTAAGAAAAGATTAGAACTATAAGATAGGATCTTTTGTTTGAGCAAAATCATTTACAATGCTCATATTAGTTCATAGATTTTATTTTTTTAATGAGATTGAAAGACACATTATGACAGCAAAGTCTAGTCTAATGCAGTAAGTATATAGGTTAAGTTAGGTTAGGTAAGGTTTGAAATTAAGGCTTTCCAAATACGCAGCCGGATTTGCCCAAGACAAGAAAAAAGGAGTGAAATTTATCAGAAATCTAAATAATAATAATAATAATATTCGAGTTGAGAAAATCTCACATCCCAGAATAACAACAAGTGTTATTCATATAAAGGTGTTAAATAATTGAAAAATACATGAATTAGTTCTTGAAATTAATGCAATTGTTTTTCATCTCCTGAACTTGGAAGTTATTGGAGAGGTTGAGTAGGTGTGTGATTTCTTTTAATTAATTTTTAATGTGAATCGAAAAAGCTTTGTTCCTTGAAACGTTCACATAATTTATTTTTATTTCATTTTTTCTTGTGTATTATCGAAGATTCTGACATGTTTTTAAATTACAATATTCAGTAGACAATTCATATGTAGACAATTCTCATACATAAAGGAAAAATGATTTAACACTCAAAACTCAACACAATATTTACGCCCGCAATTCATCACACCAAAAATGCAAAATTCCTCCAACAAAAACAGCTTTCGCCCAACGACAGTTCTCTTACATCGCGCCTAAAATGTTCAACTTACTGAGTATTGATATTAAGACATCGAAAACTGATGATCTTCATGCCATTAATATGCAGAACTGGTTATTTACTCATGGAAGGAAATATCATGAAGAATTCCTGAGATCTTAAAAACAGTTCTTAATTTTTCGTATTTCTCGAGTAAAAAATCTTATCTCTAAATTAATTTTCAACCAAAACTTTATATTACGCTGATGCTTTTTTTCATATTTTTTGACATCGTTCGTCTATTTCATACGCTGCCTAGGAATACCTACTTTTGTTTTTTGGGGTCTAAGACTATCATCGTTCATCTGTATAGATGATTTATATATTTATTCTTATTTTTATTTCTATTATCCTTAAAATATTATTATTTCTTACTTTTATTTTTATTTGTTATTCTATTTTATTTTTATTCATACAACATTTACCTATTTAAACTCCTTTCCTGTATGTGACCATGTACCTAATAGTATGAATATTTTCCATAATATGTATGCTATATGTTTGTACTTTCATCTACGTGTATGGATGATTATACTTAATATTCTATACTAACATCTTACGAATCTCGACTACCATACGGGCATTTGCCTAGCTTGGTAGTCGAAAAAACATGTAAAACTAACCTGTAACAAACAAAATGAATAAAGAAAATTAAAAAAAAAAATTGTCATTATTCAACTCGTCGGCGGGTACCATTTGTTGGATAACCAACACCCCTTCTAGGTGTCTACCCAAGTGGCCCGCTACATTTGGTGACTTAGCAGGGGTGTCCGGATTCAAGGGGTGAATTTGTTTAGGTCTTGGGGGCGGATGCATTTTCCCACCCACTGATCGGGAGAGACTGGTTGAGGACCTCTCCAGCCGACACATCGCCATGTACCGCAGCAGAAGGGGAGAATTCATATGTCCGTCACTCCTGGACGCATTGACAACAGATACCTACCCACCCCTGTTAACTTTTTCCTTCCAACGACTTCCCCTCTTTCCTTTTCATAAGATATCCCTCCACACAGTATCCCCAAAGATGACACAGGCCTTGAGGGACTTTTTCCTGAGGGCCTCCTGTGTGTAATGTTAAAAATAACAATATTGTCTAATTTTTCTTAAAAGGTACATATTCCTTTACACAACTTTTAAGTATTTCCCAATAAAAGTAATAATTTTCAAGATTCTTTATAAGGCATGGAACTTAACTGAAGCTAATAAATAATTGAAAGAACTTTCATGTCATTATTCATGTTATTTATATTAACATAAAGATTTCGATCAATATCAAAATGTCTAAAATAGACGTAATGAACTGAAAAGCAGTAGAGGTAAAGGTGAATCGGATCAGGTATCGTGGAAATTGATGTAACTACGGCTTAATATTAACTTTTTTTATTATTTTTTTTCATGTATATGTATATGTCGTAGGCCAATCGTAAAATCAGACAGATCATGATGAGCCTAGCCATATTGTGAAGTGCCTGGCGGCAGATCGTGAAGTATACATGGTCTTATCTGGTGATTCCTGACATTATTTGGAGTAAAAAATGTAAATGAAATTTTGGTCTCCGGTGACTTTTTTTATAATAATAATAATAATAATAATAATAATAATAATAACTGTAAATATAATATATTATAAATGTAATATATTCTTGGGGAAGTGTATGAAAGGGTTTAGTTTTTCCTTCTTTTTTTTTTTTTTTTTTTTTTTTTTTTGGGGGGAAAATTTAACCCGGACATTTAAATCTGGTGCAAAAAAAAAATTATTATTATTATTACATTCAAAAAACTATTTCTGAAAAAATAAGAAAATACACAGATTTAGGAAATGAGATTAAAAGAATTTGGCATTCTCGGACAATAAAAATATTGCCATTTGTTATTTCGGCCACTGGCATAATACCTAGGAATCTGATTCAAAATTTAAGCATATTAGATTTGTCAAAGAATTTGTATATAAAAATGCAAAAATCAGTCATTTTAAATACATGTAGGATTACAAAGGATTTTTTAAATATTTATATTGAGGGATCGGTAGGATTTATAGGTTCAATTAGAAATGCCACAGAGCCGAACCCTCTGATATGAAAATATCTGGAGTCGGTGAATTATATTCCCATTTGGTCTCTAGTAGGTTGACATGTTGTTCTTGTATTTATAATACTTATATAGTGCAATTGCATAGCGTGGGTTGACTAGATGATCATTTGGGGAAGTGTGTGAAAGGGTTTAGTTTTTCCTTCTTTTTTTCCTTTTTTTTTTTTTTTGGGGAAAATTTAACCCGGACATTTAAATCTGGTGCATAAAATCTTTATTGAACAAAAATTTTAAGATTTATAACTACAAAGAAAAGTATACAATAGTTTAAAAGTTGCATAAGTACAAAAGTTGATAATGGAAAACAATATACATATAACAGTAGGTACTTAAAGAATAGAGATTTATAATTATAAACGTAGGTTTCTCGTAACCTGCCTCACTAGGCTAGCCTGTGTTGAGGCAGTAATTTTACGTCAATTTATAATTCTGTGAAAATACCTACACCTATATTAGAAAATAATCGCACACTAGATTGGTTGTATTAATAATAACAATAACATAGGTACAATAGTGACAGCATTGGTTCATTACTAATTTCGAATTTGGGTGAGTGCACCGGTAAATGACCTATCATTATTTTTTATCCAAACTTTTATGTTTTTTTTGAAATTTTTTTGTGATTCACATTTTTTTATACTAATTGGAAAAATATTGTAAAGTCTTGTTGCAAGGTATCTGAAGCTACATTGACCAAAAGTAGTATGAATTATGGGAATTTGTAGTAATTCTTTGTTATTGTTTCGAATACAGCGAGTATTTAATCTTTTTTTATAGTATTTATGTATATTTGTGAATAGATGAGTGAGGATTGTTTATGCGTATATCTGCCGAACATCAAACACATTCATAATATTAAAGATTAAGTTCGAATCTGTAATTAGAGGTAGTCTAAGAATTAATTTTATAATAGTTTTCTGTGCCTTTATGTTTGGGTCTAGTGCTGATGCAGTACCGCCTCCCCATGCTATGATACCATACTCAATAATAGATTGACAGACTGCAAAATAAATCATTTTCAAGTGTTGTAAGTCGAGAAAGTTTCGAATCGTTCTAAAAAAGTGCATGGTTTTTCTTATTTTGTTTGCAATTATTTGAGTGTGAATATTCCATTTGAGATATGGATCAATTGTGAGGCCGAGATACTTCATCTGTGTAGTGCGCTCAATGTAGGGACACTGACAAGATTCATCGGAATTTAAACATGTGTGTATTCTAATAGAGGCGTCATCATGAGGTTGACCTGTTATATTTATGCTTGATGTGACATATTTAGTTTTGTCAGTGTTCATTGCATTGGTGTTTATTACATGGGTTAGTTGGTTAGTGGGTTTGAAATGTTGTAAAAATAAGGTATTCGATTTTATATTGCTTTCAGGGTATCGAAAAACAATCCTTTTCACTAGACTGGTGAGTCAATAAGATAGTTCGCAATTTTATTATTCATGTGATAATTATATCTTACGCATAGAAAACTTTTTTTTTCTATTTAGGAGGCGGTATGGGTACCGCCGACGGAAATCATTTATTGGATAACCAACACTTCTGCCATAGGTCACCCCATGTGGTTCGCTACGTTTGGTGACTTAGCAGGGGTGCCCGGGTTCATGGGTGAGGTTTTTCCGGGTCTTGGCAGTGGATGCGAGGGAGTCCCTTTGACTTCTCTCCCTTAATATGGATAACCAACACCTCTGCCGTAGGTCACCCCAAGTGATTCGCTACGTTTGGTGACTTAGTAGGGTGCCCGGGTCCATCGGGTGAGGTGTTTTCAGGTCGTGCTTGCCCACCAGCTGCGTGGTGGGCTGAAATGGACGAGGCTTGTTTACGGAAACCTTAAGACCTCTTTAGCTGATCTTACATCGCAGCGGGAGGAATGAATTATTACATGCGTCGCTCCTGAACACACTGATCCCTAGATTCCTACCCACCCCCATATCCTTTTCGTTCCTCCTTCATTTCCTTATAAAGATCCTCCACACAGCAACCCCAAAGAAGACTTAGGCCCTGAAAGAAATTATTTTTCTCAGGGCCTCCTGAGTGTGGTTAATCTAAAAAAAATATGTCCATCACTCCTGGAAACACCGACCCCCAAATTCCTACCCACCCCTAATACCCCTTTCCTTCCCAGGACTTCCTTTTCTTCCTTTTCTGAAGTGACCCTCCAAACAGCACCCCCAAAGATGACATAGGCCCTGAGGGAAATTATTTTCCTCCTGCCTTGAGCTAACGTAAAAAAAGGCCTCCGGCCTCCTGCGTTGAGCTAACGTAAAAAAAATGTAAAACGAAGTATCACCGGAATAATGCTATAGGATTTAATGTTTTAGTGATCGCGATATCCAACATTGAAAAAAAAAAATCATTTTACATACAAGTAACCACCAATCAAATATTTTTTTTAATTTACCGTATCAGATCAAGTCCAACATAAATTTAATAACTTACTTCGCGTCGCTTCAAAAGCCATGGCCTTTTCCAAGCATAGGTATAGATACTTCATAGTATGGACATCGCTCACACTGGCTGTATTCTGTAAGTGTAGGGTGTATGTTTAGGATATTAGTAGGCACAAGGACATTGTCATCAATCTTTATTTGCCGTTATTGATGCGCACTCGTGTTATTAACCCCGGGCCAATCT
Source organism: Limnephilus marmoratus (assembly GCA_917880885.1). Taxonomy (NCBI): domain Eukaryota; kingdom Metazoa; phylum Arthropoda; class Insecta; order Trichoptera; family Limnephilidae; genus Limnephilus; species Limnephilus marmoratus. The sequence continues at coordinate 24,338,036 of OU862916.1, read as the reverse complement.
TTTATATTGATATTTGGAAATGTCACGACTGACTGAACAAGATATTGATTTATCACATTATTATACACATTAATAACTCGTTATTTAGTACATATGGTGACAATATGAATATAAAATAATAAATGAGTTTTGTTGAAATAAGGAACTCCAATGAAAAATACTATGCCTTTAAAAAATATGTTCATATAGACCAGTGTTTTTCAATCTTTTTGAATACGCGACCCCTTTACAGGTTGAAAAATTCTGGCGACCCCCTTTGGCCATAGATACAGACATAAAGTGAGTAAGTTAAATTCGTTTATTATTTTCTCTATTTTGGTACCTATATTCATTATTACGGCCTACACTCCGCAAGAAAGCCGCGAGAGCTTTTAAAGTAAAGACGATGTAAGTTGGTAAGACTGCGTGCGACTTTGACTTGAACGCTCCAGCTTGCGCGGGCCTAATTTTGCGGCGTAGGTGGATTTTAAAACCCTTTCTTGGATAAATCAATAGAACTGACTGATCCCACCACAAATATGAAAGAAAATCTTATGGATTAGCTGCTGACAGCATGCTTAAAATGGCATGTCATGCTCAAAGTGTTGACGATTTTTTGATGAAAAGAAAAGAAGAGTGTCCAGAGCTGGCAAGGGAAGCTCTAAAAATATTAGTGCCATTTACCACTTCATACTTATGTGAACTGACATTCTCTTCAATGGTGGACAATCTAACAAAAATTATTAGTGCCATTTGCCACATCATACTTATGTGAACTGACATTCTCTTCAATGGTGGACATTATAACTAAAATTATTAGTGCCATTTGCCACTTAATACTTATGTGAACTGACATTCTCTTCAATGGTGGACATTATAACTAAAATTATTAGTGCCATTTGCCACTTCTTACTTATGTGAACTGACATTCTCTTCAATGGTGGACATTATAACTAAAATTATTAGTGCCATTTGCCACTTTATACTTACGTGAATTGACATTCTCTTCAATGGTGGACATTCTAACTAAAATTATTAGTGCCATTTGCCACTTCATACTTATGTGAACTAAAATTCTCTTCAATGGAGGACATTCTAACTAAAATTATTAGTACCATTAGGGGGGGGGGGGGCACAAGGGGCGGAAGGGCAAAACAATCAACAATTACTAAAGGATTTTTATACTGTAAGGCACGTGCCCCCATGCCCCCCCCCCCCCTCCCCTAAATCCGCCCTTGGCCCTAGTGGACATTACTTGCCGGGAAACCTTAACCCATCTAAGAGACCGCGGGTCCTATGTTGGGGGTATTACGCTAAGTGTTTAGTGAGGACAATAGTGAACATTGTTTAAACTCTAACAGCCTTACTAAAAAAAAAACTTTTCACGGCCAATAACCTGTGTTATTGCAATAACATAAATAAACCCCGTATACACTAAAACACGATTTATTACCAATAACCTTTCTTACGTGGTCACGCTGTTAAAATGCATTGAAGATCTGACAACGTTGTATATGGTTTTAATTTACTAGGAAACAATGTTGTTTTAATTCTACTCCGCAAGGGGCATATCGGCCCGCGATGACAAAACAGCTCGGTGTTTTATGGCGGGATATCGAAAATTTTGTTAGTACCTAAATGTTGTGATTTTACTTAATAATTTCTATTGTAGTGACGAATCTACTTATCTGTTCACATTATTGATATATTTACCATGTTATTTGTGTAGATTACATCAGTTTAATCAAGTTATTGTACAAACGCCGTACTTTCAAAGTTGAACTGTCAGAATATTGTTTTATAGGTTACTTAAAAGACAAAATTTACATTTTAAGATCTTTATTTTAAGAGAATTTCTTAAAAGTGATAATTTTTTATAATACTAATGTTTAATACATGTGTTCGTAAACGTATCAAAGAAATTAACGTCTTTAGAGATGTAAGAAATCTGTTTTAAATGTCGATATTTTTATAAGTTATTGTTTTGGCAATAAAAAAAAAAAAAAAATTTTTATTATTTTTTTATTGTATGCACGACGAAAAAGTGAGGTGATAGTTTCCTTTCAAATTTATTACATAAAAGGAATGTGTTTTTGAAATTTAGATTTTTTTAAATTTCTCTACATTTTGGTCAAAAATGTTTTGGGAGGAAATTTTTTTCCATTTTTTTCCGAGTTTGAATCTTAAAATATGGCAGTTTTTGAAAACTAAAGAGTATTTCAAATACACAAATCTAAAAGGTAATTTTATCTAGTTTTCATACATGGTATTTTTTTTTACGACACCTTAAAAAATAAGAAATATTTAGAACATTAAAAATACTTTGGAAAAATTCCAAATTTCGTTCTTTCATCAATAAACTACCCTCTCAGGCCGTGTAAACCAAGTGTATTTTTTTCCATAAACAATTTTTAATTAGTAATGTTTTCACATCCGCGGCCGCTTGTCAATTGAATAAAATTTTGACTGGGTTTTTTAGTAAGGCTGTAAGTGACTTTACTTTGTGCTAAAACGGTTCTGTACTCGGTTTTTACTATAAGCTGTGAACCCTGTATAAGAGAAATAAACTAAACAACGTCAAAAGACTATTTTCTTATATGAATACCCTGCCACAATATCAAATATATCACCACGATTTGAAATATTTTTGAAAAATAAACAAGCCCAGCCTTCACACTGAAATAGTATTTTTATTGTAGTTAGAACCTCGCATTTTTTCCTTTTTCCCGCGACCCCCCGAGTAATGCTTCGCGACCCCCCTGGGGGTCGCGACCCACAGATTGAAAAACACTGATATAGACCAATAAACGCTGATTTTGAATATATAAGTTTTATTAAATAACTAGCTGGTCCCGGCATGCGTTGCTATTCCATTTAATAAAGAAATTGTTTCTCCCTGAGTGTCCTTTCCCATTCGTCCCGTTCCCCTTCCGCCTTCCCGTCTTCCCACTCCGTCACCTCCACCTTCCCTCTCCCCACTCCACTCCCCCACCTTCCCCGCCTTCCCTCTTCCCTTTCCCGCTCCCTTGTCCCGCCAACCCTCCACCCGCGTTCCATATATTCAATCCCAGTACATTCAGTTTTTAAACAGCCCGCGTGCCACCTTTTACAATTTTTATTCAAATTTCCATTTTTCATGTATATTAAATTTGGTACATAACATAGGTACCTATTTAAAATATCTGAAATTCTTGATTCGATTCAAAATATTAGGGGAGTACCTACTTTAAGTAAATTTTTCAACTTTTCAAAAATAGAATCCTGATTGAACATTCATTCATTGTTTTGCAAAATGTCATTCTCTAACACGCAAACTGTCAAACGTGTGATGTTTTCTGTTATTATCTAATTTTCTGCGCAATTTTGTTAATTTTTCTCTCCGTAAGAACCATCCTCGTACTTCAAGGAATATTCAAAAAAAAGAATTAGCGAAATCGGTTCAGCTGATCTCGAGATTTGCGCTTACCAACACATTTAGCGATTCATTTTTATATTATAGATATTAAATGCAGAGTTCTTAAAAAATTATTAAAATGTCAATTTTTAATCATGTCATTGAAACACACCGTCAAGTTGGTATTATTAAAATGTTTAGTGGTAACGTCACTACTCACAGTAATTTTCAAGTCATTGTATGGGAATGTATGACACAAGCCGTATCGTATTAACAACATTTCATGTTATTCGTTTATTTACATACTGTTTGAAGAGATTTAGTTGTTTTGTTTATTGAAACATTATGTAGGCGTAAATTATTCAGTTTCAAAAATATAGGTATCTCTTATTTGTTTATCTCTATTTTTTTTTAAATATTCAATACTACTAATTTTTGTTTATTATTAGCAGCATGGGACACACACACTTCGGAGCGACCGAGTCCCGCGCCACTTCAGGCCGCCTAAACAAGTCTCACAGCGAACTGCGCCTGCGCAGTAAACCTATCGGTCTTTACTTTTCTGCGCGGCGGCCTGAAATGGCGCGGAACTCGGTCGCTCCGAAGTGTGCGTGTGAAAGATGTGGCGTCGGATCAGCTGTTCGACTCCCGCCATTTTGAAATTCAGAGTTCGAAGGATTGGCCTTGGAACTAGCATTACTATTTTTTGTACAGTAGTTTTTGAAATTGAAAAAAATGTATTAAAAAAATTAACCGAGACAAATAAAATCTACATTCTTTACTCCAGATAAGCTCAAGAATTACCCGAGATTGTCCGGTACACGTTGATACACCATGTAAAATATTCATATGAGCGGCTAAGATCCAAGGGCTGTGATGATGATTCATCGTTCATTCATCATTCATCCCATCGTCTTCGCAAATTTAGAAACTACAATTTTATCTCATCATTGGTGTTCAATCTCACTCCTTGCATGGGCAAATAACATAATATAAAAACGCACACGCCCATTTAAAAACAATTAATATTGGTGGGTACCAGTAGCGATCCGTGAGTTTTCAACAAGCTAGAGTGATAAGATTGAAAAATAAAAAAAATAAACAAAAATTTTAACAAAACAAAAAAACGACTTCAAAAATGCACTAAAAAGTAAAAAAATAATTTCGTATTCTTCTACAACTTAATAATCAACTATCTTTTTCTACTCATCAATATGTAGGTACGATTGTTATTTTTGGAGTCGGTATCCGCCAAGGTAGGTTTGTAACTACATACATAGTTATAGGTGAGCTGGGTACCTTGGCTGACACCGACTCCAAAAATAACAATCGTACCTACATATTGATGAGTAGAAAAAGTAAGTTGATTATTAAGTTGTAGAAGAATACGAAATTATTTTTTTACTTTTTAGTGCATTCTTGAAGTCGTTTTTTTGGTTTTGTTAAAAAAAAATATTTTTTTTTATTTTTAGTGAATCTGAAGTACACTAACTAATTCGATTAAGATTCGGCCGAGTGTCGTTAATTTGCTCTTAAGAATTGGATAGTTCCGTTCCTTTGTCATGGATCCCATAATCAAAACCTAACCAAACTCTCATCAAACTACCCTTGAAGTACATCCTTTCCAATTAAAAAAGAATCATCGAAATCGGTTGGCGTGATATTGAGTTATTCGTCCATTTGTCGCGCACATACTTGATGCAAATTTAAGACTTATATGATTTTCTCATGGATGCCATTGTCAGAACTAGACCAAATTAAAATGGGACCACACGGGAAACACCAGCTTTCAAATAAAAAAAAATGATCAATATTGGTTCACCCAGTCAAAAGTTCTGAGGTAACAAAAATAAAAAAAATTAAAACAATACAGTCGAATTGAGAACCTCCTACTTTTCGAAGTCGTTTAAAATATACGACGGTATTGATGTTGTTGTAGCTGACAATGAATTTTTTTTTTTTTTTCCAAAATTTCAATATTTTGTTTGAAGATATACTGAACTGTGGATGCGACAATGCGGCGCACCCACATTTCATTATATCCATTCAGTATATTTTTTTTATAAAGGATACAAAATATTGAAGTTTTGAAAAAAAAATCATTTTCAACTAAAACAACATGAAAAAGTCGTATTTTTCAATCTTAGCACTCTAGCTGGTGGGTACGTCATAATTTTTTCTAAATTCTTCAATGTTTTTATATTAATGATTTTATTGAAATTTTTCCAAAGCAAATTACAAATAAAAGCACATTTTTAACAAAATAATAGGATAATTCTAAAGAAAGGTCCGTTCATATTAGTTTTGGATCATAATAATAATTTTTATGTGAATACCTAGAGTCCCAATTGCTCACGTTTGCGTGTCAGTGAGACTATGGCATTCCCGATTGTGGTACGTTGTGAGGCTGAATGTCGGGCTGCGAGGCTGAATAGTGGGGATGGGAAGGAGATGAGGAAGAAAAAGGGGGAAATATCTATCTATTTAGATATGGTCACCAAACACGGCCTAAGCCATTTCAAGCAAAAAACAGGATACATGATTTTAAGTTCAAACCGTAAAATAATTGCTCCACATGTACCATTAAAAATTGAAAATAACGATTTGCAAATCCTGAAACAGGAAAAATATCTTGGGCTGTTCATCGATAAGCATTTAACTTTTAAACAACACATTCAAAATGTAAAAGATAAAATCACACCCTTAATTAGCGTTTTTAGCCGGTTATCATATCTATTACCAATTAGATTAAAAAAAAAGTTTATACTATAGTCTCGTACACTCACACCTAAATTACCTGATTGAAATCTGGGGAAATGCATATGAAACATACATCAATGAATTACAGGTAATTCAAAATAAGATAATCAAAAAACTATTTCACTACGTTCACTACGAATCCAAAATATCCACAAAAAATTATATTTGGAAACAAAACTGCTAACATTAAGAAAACTATACGAGTACAATATATGTGTCCTTATATACAAAATAAATAATAAACTCATACATACAAACACAGAATTCATTAAAACGTCCCAAGAACACAACATTTTACACGACAACACGATAACATACGTTTAAACACCATTCATACTAACTACGGTAAGCTATCAATTAGTAACGAGGGGGCAATTTATATAATTGCCTTCCAGATGATATCAAAAACGAAAAAGTATGTGCAAATAAAAAAAAAATTGTTCATGTTTATTCACAAAAAACAAAGTAGTGATAGTGAATAATATCGTATGGTAATATAATGTCATGTAAATGTTAGTATTGCAATCTAATGTAATCTAAGGTTATGAAATGTAAAAACCATGTAATGTAAAAACTATGTAAATACAATATAAAAAGTACATAATTCAATATTCTAGTTAAGTAAGTGAAAATGTTATTTTCTTTTTTACTGGAATAAAAACTTATGAAAAAAGCAACATTTCAATTCTGAATGGCGATCTTTGGATGATACTGAGAGTACCTTCCACTCTGAAACGTGCCGTAAATAAAACTGTCTACAAGTTGTGTTAGAGGGTTTATCGTATACTTTTAATTAGATGCACAAAAAAATGTGTCCTTCACTCGTTCTAAAAAAACGATAGTTTACGATAAATAAATGGTCTTTTGGAACCATTTGGCCTTAAAACTAGTATTGAAGAGTCACCTCCCGAAATGCTGATATGGTAACTAAATTGAACCGTAATTGGAAGAATTCTGTTGTACAATAACAATAATAAAAAAAATAAACTAGAACTTTCATAAAATAATAACACACGGCAAATGATTTTCTATGGACTATGTTCTCTTTACGCAAAACTAATACTTGAATTTCGAAATTATCTTTCATCGTTCGCAGTAGGTTATCGTGGGGAACAAGAATATTATTTTTTTCATGTATGCAGGATGGTAGCTTACAAAAAAATCTACACAATATCATTGTAACCTCATTTTCGCCCGAAATTGACATTGACCTTTATATCTGCTAACCCAGGGGTTTCCAAAGTGTGCGGCGCGGCGCGCCCTGGTACGCCATGGAAAGTAAAGAGGAGCGCCGTGAGTCGATCCTCTATCATTATCCGAAACCACAAATATTCGCGCATCTTTAAAGAACATAGGTACATACTCGTCGCCGTCGCTCACTCGCCGAAAATTACCTACGCGCTTGAAAACCGTTGATACCCTACCCCTCCCACGTCTTTACGCGCCCGCAACTGCTTGCTCGCAATGTCTTCCCGCAATTGTATAAATATGTGGCATCTAATAAACTGGTTGTCTCACAAGACCTGATAGCCCCTTTAACGGAACACCTATCGAAGCTCAACGAATGGTTTTCGAAGTACTTTGCAGATGCAATGTCGAATAATTTGCGTGGATCCAAGATCCTTTCCGTGCCAAAGCTCCGCCAGGATTCACAACAGATTAGCAAGAGAGTCTCATTGAACTCTTTTGCGACAACATCCTCAAAACTAGATTCACCAGTACCGATTTGGAGTGGTTTTGGGTATTGATTCAAAATGAATATCCTTTAAAATTTTTCATTCCGTTTGCCACATCTTATTTATGTGAAGCTGGATTTTCAGCTGTAGCTGTAATCAAGAAAAAATATCGCTCAAAGATCAATGTGGAGCAAGAAATGAGAGTAACAGTCTCAAGTCTTATTCCCCGCTTTGAAAAACTGTGCGGAAATCATCAAGCTCACCCGTCACATTGATTTGACTGAGTAACTATCGTGTTTTAATTTTTTCTTATGTCTTTTTTGTTGTTCTCTGTTCCAATTCTGAATTCTTATAAATATAATAAAACTTAATTTCATATTGTGGATGTTTTAATTTGTGTGTCCATCTAACCAACTACTATTATTGTAGGTACCTATTTCTTTCGACTATAATATATATGTAGTTACTATAGCTTACTAAAGTAGGGCGCCGTGAGAAAATACTAAACTTGTAAGTGCGCCGCTGCCTGAAAAAGATTGGGAACCCCTGTGCTAACCCTTTAATTGTGATTGGTTTAAATATGGAACATCTGCCAATTATTCTTTTTCAACAGTGCGGTCATCATTATTTTATACAGCGAAATCATTAACTATCATTGCCTTTTTTAAAATATGATTTAGTTTATCAATTTCTTAAATAACCTTGTGAGGTAATAGGAATTTTATACAAGGTGGGAACATATTGCCTTGGCCTCCGTTGTTTATTTAATATTTATTTAAATGAAAATAATTAATTTAAAGAAAAGAAATTACTTTGAATTAATTAAATTTATTAAAACCAATACTTGATTAGGGTGTCCCTATCCAGAAAAAAAACTATTTTTTCGACAAAATTTTTTTTTCGTTTTGATTTTGTTTGGCATCAAAAATAACTATAAAATAACCCTCCTACCCCCACCCTCCCATTTTTTAATCGCGATTTTAGTAAATTCGTATGAACTAATTTAACCATTTTTCGTATTTCAAACAAAACGAAATTATTAATGTTGTTGAATGACAGATGGCGCTAAGTCCTCCTAATCGAACTTTCATCCATACATGCGCAAGACATTCACGAGAAGCGTCGCGTCATTTTGATATTTCGTTCGGCATCATGTTTTCGCGTAGGCAAACCATCGAGTATTTGTGTTGGCTAAAGATAAACTGACGAAAAAAATGGTACACTCAATTGCTCTTCGAAATTCATTTGATTTTCTTTATTTTATTTTCCTACATTAGTTGGTGTTTTTTTTTTAACGGCGGTCATCGTCTACCGCGCTTCATTCCTTTTTCTGTCATAGATCCCATCCCCATACGCTTACAATACATTCGTTATTTTTTATTTAACAACCAAAATATTCACTAGAAATAATTCATGTGGCGGAACAACTTTTGACAATCGGCTAGTGTATTATAACAAAATTAAATAAAAAATTAAGGAACACATTTTTTCAAGTTTACAAAGTTCAAGAAGTAACATAACCTTTACTTTATACCTTTAAGAACGACGGGAGAATTTTATTCCAGTCTTCCAATAAAAGAAGGACGTGAAGGACAAACAAATTTGAAAGTTTCAAACAGTACGGCCATGGAAGTATATTGACTAATTCTATTGGGAAAAGACGATTGTCTCACCAGTAGTTGTTCATAGGAGTTTCTGAAAGTCCAACTATCTTATTTGAATACGTCACAAAAGTCGGTGCTCGAAGCTAGTGGGACTATAGTACCAAGAAAAATTAGGTCAGTCAATTGGGAAATGATTTGAGATGGAAATAGAAAGGCAAGGGAAAGGTTTGGTAAACTAATTTTTAAAGTGCAGGGTAGTTCAGACTTAGTTTTACAAACGATCCCATAATTCTGAAGATTCTGATGCAAATTCCCCTTGTTAACCAGTATCCTCCACTCTCCACGGTTCTGCATTGCATAGAAGCCGTAAACACAGATGTTTGTTAACAATCGTGAAATATGATCGATACAGAACATCGACGATGTTCCCATCTTCCCTTGCTTCTGTTGCCTTCCATTCTGCCGTTTCAAAATAATAACCCATTTTGGACCCTAAGCTTTCCCAAAAGCATATGTTTAGTACTCCTTGCGTTTCTGAGCATTCATGATTACAATGAACCTCGAGTTTCATTTATTCATCATTATTAAATACATTTTTTGTAGCCCAAAATCCTGCAAAGTATGAAATTCATATAATTGAACAAATTGTGTAATTTACTTAATTTAATTTCACTTAGAATAGTCCAATCCATACCCACAATATTTTTCTTAATTTTTTTTCATCTCAAAATCATACATATTTTTTAATGATTTTCCCAACAATCTTTGTACTTACGAAAGTCGTGTACTGGGTGAAATTAATTTTAATCATCAAAATAATATCTGATATAATATGTAAAACTGAAACTAATTTACGTAAATCGAGCCATGTCGAATTATAAGAAAATTAACATTATGTGACGAATATCAAAAGCGTGAATAAAATTGTTAATTTAATTATTTCTGCGTAACTTTAAAATTCACGTTTCGACAATTTAGCCAAATCTCGCCATAATAAAGCATTCTTTGCTTATAACAACAAATGCTCGTTAAATATAATTTCCATCAGTAATTTTGGTTGATCGCACCGGGACTCGAACCCGGCGGCTTTGTGTAGACACAATAAAGACGATTTCTTTTCAGGGAAGGTTTCTTTTATCGCATTTTTCTCCCGGTTCATTTAACATTGCTCCTTTGCATAATTGGAAGGAAAGCAGCAAAATTCCGCCGGAACTTCTCGGCCGATATTTTAGGAAGGATGAGTAGCAGTGCCGGATTAACAATGAATTAATCTTGTAGATTCGACAAAAGGTATTAAAAGCAATCGGTGAAGAACTTGACGTCCCGTCTTCCTGTCTTCTTCTAAATCAATTCGGATTCCGTTCATGCTATCCGACTTCGAGCTTTTCCACGAAATAGACTTTTTCTGAAAGCCTTTGGATGGCGATAATACATCATTCATTTTTAAATTCATGTATTTTTATTTCGATTTTGTTTTCATACAGACTCGTTGTCGATTACAATGTGTAATTTTCTTTAATCTGTGGCTCACTAGCCCACAATAATAATGATTACAACGTAAGTTCGTTATCTTAAATATTTTGTGAATAACAATTATCGCAAGTAGTATTGAATTTATGTCAACGGTAGCGACTGTTTACTGAGGCTTCTAGAATAGATCTGAAGCGCAGCGGAACACATCAGCTGTTCTCTTGTACTGTGTGCCCGCTCGTCAATCTCCGGAAAGCCGAACCTTTCCGAGCGGCGCGATGTGCGAATATACCTATATTCACATATACTACACGATGCATTCTATATTTTTTAATGGCACTTACGCACCCACACGCATTTCTATGAAAATAATCTCTAGTCGGCCCAAGAGATGGCCTGAAAGTTTAAAATATATGTATAATAGTAAATAAACTTTTTTATAAATTTGGTGGTGATTTGTTATTACGAGGGTCAGCCAAAAAGAAATACCTCCAATTTTTTTCACCTTTAATTGTCAAGAAATAAAATATGCAATTACGTTGGTCGAAAACCACACTATTGACAATTAATTTTTCACTTTTCAATATAATATCCGTCCATTTCCAAAGTTTTGGTCCATCTTTTAACATGGGCGTGCATTCCTGTGTGGTAAAATGCATGGTACTGCTTCCTAAGGCCACCCGCCATAGCTTTTGTTGGTCAAAAGACGTGTTTTAAGCTTTTTAAGGATTAAGACGCATTGGACAGAATTTATTGTATTTCCTTTCTCCAAAAAATCAACCATAATAAAACCTTCTGCATCCCTGAACATGTCACCATAACTATCCCTGCCAATCGCACAGTTTTGAATTTTTTCATCCTCAGTGAGTTTGTGTGATGCCAGTCCATTAACTGCCTCTTTGATATAGGTTCCATAAAACCTATGTTTCTTCTCCGGTCATATTTTTTGTGCAGTTGCATCGCTGTACACATTTTTCAGTCTTTAATGAATGCGAAGAGGAGTTTCACTTTCTGCATTCAAGAATTCAATCACAGAACGCTTACGAATACGAACATTGATATCGGCCATTTTGCAAACGACTGCAGTGCTGCCACCTGTTGATGCAGAAAGTTACTATAGCAATAGATTGTAGATGAAGGTTTGAGGAATAGCGCCAAATTCAATTTTTCATTAAACTATCTTCATTTAATTAGAAAAAATTAGGCGGAATTAGTTTTTGACCGACCCTTGCATTTTATTTTCAATAACAAAAGCATTTAGTGCGTTGCTTTATTTCGAAAGCCTTGTCTCAAAATGCTTGTCTCAAACAAACAAAGCTTAACATATTTTTCAGTTAATAAACAAATCTTTGAACAACCTTGTTTATTTAATTTTAAAACAAATAACCTTGACAGAGTGGTAAATTCCATTAGCAATCGAAACGCGCTTGAATTAAAGCCGCCTCAAGTGTATTTAATGACCAGATCTAAATAACCACGCACTTTTAAAACTTTCCCTTTCTTAGCTCTTGCCCCTCAATCCTCGCAAAAATTAATTTAATGAGTTTAATTTCGTAGGATTCGAACCTCCGTCCACTAGATTTCTCTGGCCGCTGAAATTTGCGACGCACTATTCCGCTGCGCTACGGGACGCGCTCGGCGAGACGCGAATTTGCGCATTATATTCCGACGACCCGTAAAAAAACAAAGCGGTCAATGAGCGCAGATCTATCGTCGTTTCCGTTTAATATCTCAACCAATAGGAGCCTTAAGCGCAGTTTGATGCTTCGCAGGTGCCGTAGTGCGTTGTTTCCGTTTCATCCGAATTTCAAATCACTTTAACGGGGCTAAGGAAGTTTCACTTCGAAAACGCCCTAGTATATTCACAGTAGGGAATGCAATCCCGATCTCGCGGGATCTCGATCACGCGAGATCTCGTGAAATTTTTTGAGATCAATCCCGAAGCATAATATGACGAGATCCCGTTCGAGATCTACGGGATTGGGCGGCAGTAGTCAGCAACCTAGTCTAGCAAATATCTCGTCCGGAAAGAAATTAAAAATATAATCAAACGATTACATCGTAAACAACCAGACTCAACTTCTGGTACCGTGATTAATACCACGGTAGCAAACACAGAAAACGAAGATGACTGCCTCTTTCTATGACTAATATGTCACAAACTAATACGTCACTTCAAGAGGAATTAGAAGAGACTCTGACAGTATCTAAAAGTCCTTTTTCGCATGTATCCACGAGTTTAGATAAATTAGAGTCAGTCATAAAAAAAGAAATGAATCTACTTGAGTGTGGAGGAACAAGGGGGAGATTTTTGCAGTTTATAATTGCTTAGTCAATAATTACAAGTCAGTAATTACTTTCTAATCTCCTTAAGCTATATTTTTTTCTTTTTTTTTTTTTTTTTTTTTTTTTTATTGAAATTTTTTGATACAATACATATAATACATACATGAAATAATGAAAAGTATATAAAAAACTTAATATAATTAATGTATGAACAAAAAAATCCCACAAAGGCAATGCCTGTGCGTGGGTATAATATAGATTTTTTACTTTTATTTCTATGGTTATAGTGAATATTTTAAGTATACATAAATAAGGGATTTAAAAAAAAAAGTAACTGAATAAATGCATTTAAAAACTACAGCATAATAACAGCCTGCACTGTTATTATTGTATTTGTAAGTTTTGTAAGAATAGATGTTACAAGTGCAATTTAAAAACATAAAAAAAAAAACAAACAAAATAAACTAGCAAACAATATTATAAATCTTCTCTAAAAGCTGTCCAATGATAGATATATTTAATGGCTTTATTTAAACTTATAAGAAAAAAATATCTGTTTCAGTGTTTTTTAGCCAAATTTTGGTATATTTTTTATAAGATTGAAGATTTTGACATATGTTCTCTTTAAAGGTTGTACATAGTAAATTATACATTTTTGGAGCTATAAAACTAATATGCCTTTGGGACAACCTAGTTTTGCAGTGGGGTACTGCATACTCACATGTGCCACGTCTTTGGCTGGTACGATTTGAGTTTTTTAGAAAGTTATTTTAACGCATGTAAATAAATTTAAGACATTGAAGTCCATAGGTCTGTCTAAGGTCCAAAATATCAGTTTCCTTAAACAATTGTTTGGAGGGATACGATTTATTTTTTTTGTACATAATCTTAATAATTGATTTTTGGGCAATTTCTAAAGGTTTTACATGATTATTGTAAGCTCCACCCCAGCCAATTATTCCGTAGGAAAGAGATGAATGGACTAGTGCATCATAAACTAGTTTTATGGTTTTTTATTTTGAGTACTTTAATTTAAAAAAAACACCGTTAATTATTTAGTAACTTATATTAAAGAATAAAGGTGTTTGTTTTCTTTCAAATAATATTTTCTTTTAACGAGATCCCGAAAATTCCGAGATCTCGCGAGATTGTAATTTCTAATCTCGCGAAATCTCGAATTGAGATTGCATTCCCTTGTTCACTGCTCAAAATAAAGGAAACACAAACAGTTTTTATCTTTTCTAAAATGTTAAACACGTGATAAAATGTATCATGCGGTACAGCACGAAGTCTGAGCATGGCTAAGTGATTAATGAGCGTTCTTCTCTCCCATCCACGGGATGAGAAAACCCTCACTCTGCAAACCGATTCAAAGCAAGAGTCTGACGTCTTAATACACCCGCACATCCCTACACTTGCCTTGCCTCACTCTTTCACCCTTCTCGCCGCCACCCCTCCAACCCTACAATCCTCTAACCCTTGTTTCTCTCCACAACTCTCACCGCTCAACCAAAGCAAATCCAGACATAAGTGGCCTGTTTTAAGCACTCATAAAAAGAAAAAAACATTCCCAGTACCATTGATAGGATTTTCATTACGCCAGTATTATTATTAGGTACGCCATGATAACGTGATGTAAGGAATTTACTAACAATAGGCCACTTGCATGGATTTGATAACGACTTGGAAAAAATCGTGGGGATAGATTTTTTTCCTAAGATTAAAAGTTAGTTAAAATTTTTAGAAATCTACAGTTTTTTTTATTTTTAAATAAATAAATCCATTATTTGGACTCGTGACGTTACTACATGAAAATATCCCGTCTTCGAAAATGTTACCATTAATTTTATAAAATTCCAATTAATAAATTACGTTGTATTAACCACTTAATTATTTATAAAAACCGACATGTTTCGTCAGAAAAGCTGACTAAAAGAAGTGATTATAAAATTCCACACTGATTTTTTTTTATATGGCATCACTTTGATTTCAGGCGAATTTTTGAATTTGTCATTTAACGTTCACTAGATTTATTATTTGTTCTCTGCGAACGTATCATTTGGTTTGACTTTTTGACAGATGTTATGAAGAGAACCCCGTACATTTTACGCTGCCCGTTCGTGTTTTAGAGGTGTAATGATAATGGTGCGGATTTTAACGAAATCAAATTTTATAATATTCTTATTATTATTATAATTTACAAGTACAAGTATATTACATTTAATTTAGTAATATAGACGTTGAACATTATAATGATTTATGATCAATAAGATGGATCAAGAAAAAAATATTTATGAGATTTAATATTTTTTGTATGCCTCGTTATTCTCGTGTGCCATTCGTGTAGAAAACGTTATTTTTTTAAATGATTTTCGGCTGTGTAATTATCTTTTTTTCGCACCCATAAAATTGTCCCGTCTTTCCGGTTTATAAAAAATGGTCTGATTTTTCGGAAAGAAATTTTCAAAAAATCGCCAGGGTTTCAAAAATACGATTAAAAAAAATACAGAATGTCTTAGAATATTTGCCTAAGCCGGATTTAAAAAAAAAATGTGATGCTAATGGCCTATTGATTATATAAAGCTGAAAACCCCGCGCGTTTTTAAATTTGACGATTCATAGCTTCGTGGTGATAAATTATATTACATTAGTTACTTGAAAATAATACACTTGACGGAGTCAATTATAGTGGGACTTTAAGTACGATAGACGTAATGTATTCTATGAAATGATATGAAACGTTTTGCACGTAAAAAGTAATCTGAAAATTTCTTATTTTTGCCAAATAAGTAATTGTTTTTAAGAGTTTCGCGGGATTCTTTCCAATTAGCAAACGTGCGGTAAATATCGCGGAAATAATTAATATCTGTTGAAAGGTTTTACTTATAAATGAACAAAGATTTTATTGTTTTTCAGTTTTACGCATAAAAGTAAAATAAATCAGAAAAAAAATGCACACAATGTTTTCTTTGTGTTTCTGCTCACTGCGTTCAGTCCTTTTCATTTACTGTTTAATCGAATCTATTCTACTAAATTGAATTATCTTCAAAATCCAATGAACACCGAGTCACAATGACTTAGATAAACTTTCTGTTTTCTTTTGTTGTCCCGGGGTTGAAAAAGAATCCTTCCTCTTGTAAGTTGTAAGGTTCTACTCAAAGTGGGAAAATCCAGGAACAACCTAAGAGGCTGTGTGGTGTAGGTAGGTTGGAGATTGTATGGGAAATTTACGAGCAAAAAACCTCCCTCCAAAGGTCAAAGCCGGGATGTTAAAGTGGTAAACACTAATATACAACGAGCCGAATCTACGGCAATTCACAATACCGAATTCGGTATAAAGTAGGAAAGCACTACCCGTAGCGGTATCGGCGGGAGCAACATTATTTTGTTAGGAGTTTTACCTTAATAATTTGCCAAATTTTAGGATTTATATGTATACTTACCGCAACAAATCTAGGGCTTTTGTATGTTTCGCATTTCAGCACCATATTCGTGAAATTCGTTAATTTTCGGGTTTAGTAGATTTTATTGTGGTATAGTGAATCAAATTAGATCGGAAAAATTGAATTAAAATTTTACACTGATTTAACTATTTTTTTAAAGTATTTACGATGGATAAAATCGAAGATTTATCTTGTTTATTTTTTTTCAATATGCAGGGAGAGTATTTCAAAGACATTTTTTTGCTATAATGTGTATACCTACTCTTGTAATTTAGAAAAAATTATTTTATCATTGAAGAAGATGATTACACTAATAATCTAAACGAACATATGAAAGAGAACAAGACGCGGAGAAATGAAAAAGATAACGGTCGCAACTGGGACTCAAACCTAGAACCTCTCAATTTACAACGGGCGTCTCTACCAATTCGGCCATTGCCACCTTCCGTGAAACCGTCATATTTGTCAATCTCATGTTTAAAATTTTAGAATTAATAAAGTATACCTATTTTTCTGTGTCTTGTTCTCTATAATATATTTGTTTAGATTATAAGTATTATCTTCTTCTTCAATGACATTTTACATTGATGGGAATAACCTTCAATAGTTATAAAAAGAGAGTTGTTCTTATAAATATTACAAATGTGCAGTTCACACGCGTTAAAAGTGAAACCTTCAGAAAACTAAAGTAGACAAGAGGCTACGAAGCACCGCACAAAGTGGAGACCGATTATTCTTTTTTTTTATTTATTTTTTTTTTTATTGAAAATTTTTGATACAATACATAATATAATGAATACATGAAATAATGAAAAAAAAATATAAAAAGCTTCATATATCTAATAAATGTATGAACAAAAAAAAATTGATTTTTTACTTTTATTTTTATTTCTATGGTTAAAGTGAATATTTTAAGTATACATAAATTAGGGATTTAAAAAAAGTAACTGAATAAATGCAGTTAAAACTACAGCATAATAACAGTCTGCACTGTATTTGTAAGTTTTGTAAGAATAGGTGTTATAAGTGAGATAAGTTTTAAGATTTTCACGGCCAGAAGCATTTTCGTTATATGTTTTTGGGGTGTTGTGCCGTGTTGCGCTACCTCCTTCTTTAGCCAACGTTTCGGACATCGTTGCACGATCGTTACCGGATCTGCCGGATCTGCCCTGATGATGGACACTGCAACGATGTCCGAAACGTTGGCTAAAGAAGGAGGTAGCGCAACACGGCACAACACCCCAAAAACATATAACGAAAAAAGGTGTTATAAGTGTTTAAAAACATAAAAAACAAACAAAACAAAAAAATAACATACAATATTATATATCTTCTCTAAAAGCTGTCTAATGATAGATATACTTAACGGCTTTATTTAAACTTATAAGAAAAAAATGTCCTCATTCTCTCGCCGGCTAAATCATATACATGAATGTGTTTGTCTCTTTTTATTGTTGCTTTTTCGTTTCATCGAGTTTCAAATCACAACGTAGCTAAAGAAGTTTTAACTTCAAAAATTTAAGTGTTTTTATTATTTTTTTTTTGTATAAGCGCCATAGTAAAATGTGTAAAAGGTTTTACAAGTATACCTTAAAAGTGAGGTTTGTTTTTGTTTTCGTCGATACATGTATATATGGTGATTTAATGCTTGAATTTCTACGCAAACAAGCAAAAATATGGTGGCTAATGGAATAATTTAAGACTCTCCACGGGAAGATGTTACTGAAACTACAATTAATTAATTCAGCCCGTTGAGAATCCAGCGTAGTCAGGGTAGTTCGAGATGAAATCCGAAGGCTCGTGCGCTAGATAGTTGACTGAGCGTAGCGAGGTCCCGTTTTAACTCGACCGCTATGCATTTCGTCTGTCTGCAAATTTGTTTGTACGTTCCGTTTTCGTTGCAAGGTAGTGGCCCCTATAATGATTCAGTAAAGATTAATTTTTCAAATGTGAAATCGTCGCGTTTAAATGGACTTCTTGTTCGCATTTTTTGAAAAATATTGTGGTACCTACCTGCTTGGAGAAAGTTCGAAAAAATAACTGTCATTGACGTTTATTTGGTCAAATTGTACAATATTTCTTACTTGAAATAATAAAAAATACCGTTTATAACTAATGGGTAGGTATTTAAGTATCTACTTACAAATCTATTAAAGAGGAAATTTTGGTTATGATTAATTAAATGTAGATAAAATCGTAACACAATTTTTTGGACGCGAGATCTACTGTTTATTAAGGTGGGTCACTACTGTACGTGAAAAAATTCTTGTTTTGATTTGTCTAATATTTATAAAAGGGAAAACATGTAAAATCACGTAATTTTTTTTTAATAATATTTGAATATCATCTTCATCCTCCGGATTGACTTTGAGAGAAATATAAATCCAACCTCGTTAAATAGTGAATATTTTGATTTATTTATTTAAAAAATATATTAATATAATTCTAATTACCTCAAGGCAGCGTATTCAAATACCAGCAAAATCCTTCTTACTCCCGAAATTCGGCATGATTTTGCGAAACTCAACCTTGGGTTTTTCTGTACACTAGAAATAATCCCTTAAAATGAAATTTTTCAAAACTTTGAAGTGAATCCGAAGGAAGAAGATCGTATCTGAAATTTGAAAAAATTTAAACACATCGTCGTTTTGAACCCATTTGGCACCGTTTTATCACTCTTAGAATTAAAAAACATTTTTTTTAAATGATACCTTACTGTTCATATTAACTGAACTACCAGTAAATATGGTGGTTTATGTATGTTAGGCTGAAGGGGTGAGCTATATTATTTTTACTTTCACTTCAATTACATATATTTAAATGACCCACCTTACTGTTAATATTAACTGAACACTAGTAAATATGGTGGTTTATGTATGTTAGGCTGAAGGGGTGAGCTATATTATTTTTACTTTCACTTCCATTACATATATTTAAATGACCCACCTTACTGTTAATATTAACTGAACACTAGTAAATATGGTGGTTTATGTATGTTAGGCTGAAGGGTTGAGCTATATTATTTTTACTTTCACTTCAATTACATATATTTAAATGACCCACCTTACTGTTAATATTAACTGAACACTAGTAAATATGGTGGTTTATGTATGTTAGGCTGAAGGGGTGAGCTATATTATTTTTACTTTCACTTCCATTACATATATTTAAATGACCCACCTTACTGTTAATATTAACTGAACACTAGTAAATATGGTGGTTTATGTATGTTAGGCTGAAGGGGTGAGCTATATTATTTTTACTTTCACTTCCATTACATATATTTAAATGACCCACCTTACTGTTAATATTAACTGAACACTAGTAAATATGGTGGTTTATGTATGTTAGGCTGAAGGGGTGAGCAATATTATTTTTACTTTCACTTCAATTACATATATTTAAATGACCCACCTTACTGTTAATATTAACTGAACACTAGTAAATATGGTGGTTTATGTATGTTAGGCTGAAGGGGTGAGCTATATTATTTTTACTTTCACTTCAATTACATATATTTAAATGACCCACCTTACTGTTAATATTAACTGAACACTAGTAAATATGGTGGTTTATGTATGTTAGGCTGAAGGGGTGAGCTATATTATTTTTACTTTCACTTCAATTACATATATTTAAATGACCCACCTTACTGTTAATATTAACTGAACACTAGTAAATATGGTGGTTTATGTATGTTAGGCTAAAGGGGTGAGCTATAGTATTTTTACTTTCACTTCCATTACATATATTTAAATGACCCACCTTACTGTTCATATTGACTGAACTACTAGTAAATATGGTGGTTTACGTGTGTTAGGCTGAAGGGGTGAGCAATATTATTTTTACTTTCACTTCCATTACATATATTTTGGAGAAGCTGAAAACTGTGAAAAGCATATTTATTTATTTTATTTTATCTCTTTATGATATGTCCTTAGATTTTCCTTAAGCCTGTTTCATCTTTGAGGATGCTGTGTAGTGTATTTTTAATTAATGAAAGGAGAGACTTGAAAATACCAACGTTGTAAGAAGTGATGAAATGCATGTGCTCGAAATGTGTCTAATTATTCCTTAGTCGAACTTGTTTGCATATTTTTTTCATATTTTGCATACTTGTTTGCGTATTTATGTAATGAAGTATGTATTTTAATGGTATTGTATTATTACGCACAGAAGTGTGCGTGGTTTATTCTTTTACGTTATAAAATTTTTGTAGTATTGCCTTTTGGTTCTTTGATCCATCTTTTAATCTGAAATGTTTTTTATTGCCCTCATTGTTTATATCGAGTAAAATATTGTTGAATGCTTGTATTGCCTGTTATTTATGGTGTCTTTGTCTAAATCTTGTGTTTTGGTACATAAGAACAGGTTGTACAAACGCTTCGTTCTTATATCGAATATGTACATATGTGAGGTTGGGCATGCGTGTAGTAGTACCAAATAGCTACGTATTCTGAAAACGGTCCATTGTTAAATCAGTGGTACATATAAAGCCAGCATTTCTACAAAACGCCTATTTTAATAAATTTAATACTGCAACACGCTCGATAATATTTTCCAAATAGCTACTTATTCTGAAAACGCTCCATTGTTATATCAGTGGTATAAAGACAGCATTTCTACAAAACGAATATTTTTATAAATTTAATACAGCAACACGCTCGATAATATTTTCCAAATAGCTACCTATTCTGAAAACGCTCCATTGTTATATCAGTGGTATAAAGACAGCATTTCTACAAAACGCCTATTTTTATAAATTTATTACTGCAACACGCTCGATAATATTTTCCAAAAAGCTACTTATTCTGAAAACGCTCTCAATGGTATAAAGACAGAATTTCTACAAAACGCCTATTTTTATAAATTTAATACTGCAACACGCTCGATAATGTTTTTCATAAAGCTACTAATTCTGAAAACGCTCCATTGTTATATCAGTGGTATAAAGACAGCATTTCTACAAAACGCCTATTTTTATAAATTTAATACTGCAACACGCTCGATAATATTTTCTCATGGTAACTAAAGAGTAAGGGTGAAAGAACGTGAGTGAAGTAAGCGGAGTTGCGGTTCATCCTCCCTTTCTACTCCTGAGGGGAAACGGCATGATTGTTCACAAGTTAGTTAAGATTTTACGAAATTAAGATATTATATTAAACTGTTTAAGAACCACTTCAATATCGTTTTATGGCAATTTTAGTAATAATTCTGCAAAAGTTTGAGTGAAGTTTCACAAACTTTGTAAGACCATTTCTGGTCCCATGTCAACATCGTTTCTGTACCTTACTTTATCAGGGGCGGGTGAAAGGGTTGAAGGTGGAAACGACCTTCAATATTTATTCCGGTAAAACAACGCGTTGAATAATAATATTTTATTAAAATCTGTCCGAAAATAGCGTAATTATGGTTCTAGTAAGAACCAAGATAAAATTTTTTGTCCTCTTAATTCGAAATCCTAAATCAAAAAACCTGTTTGAACTAAATGAGATTAGTTTCTCCAATAACTAGTACTTAATTTAATCATGATTATAAATGAAATAAAAGGCATCCGAGCCTTTAATATAAGTATTAGCGATTTTTCGTTATTTGTTTTTGATGGAAAGAATCAAGGAACGTGTTATGCCAACTTGCGCTACCTCCTTCTTTAGCCAACGTTTCAGTCAGCGTTGCAGTGTCCATCATCAGGGCAGATCCGGCAGATCTACCGGATCTTACACATCTACCGGATCTGCCTTGATGATGGATACTGCAACGCTGTCCGAAACGTTGGCTAAAAAAGGAGGTAGCGCATCACGGCACAAAACAAATAACGAAAATACTTGTGAAAATCTAAAAAAAAAAAAATACTAGCGAGTTTTCTGCATGGGTTGCAGTGCCACTAAATAAAGAATTTTTTTCTCCCTGCGTGTCCTTTCCCATTCGTCCCGTTCCCCTTCCGCCTCCCCTTCCTCCCCGCGTCCCCTTCCCCTCATGCGTTTCCACTACACCTTCTTCGCCTTCCCTCTCCCTTCCCTTCGAGCTCACTATTGCATATAGAAATCGCGGCATGCGCACATTCAATCCCCAAAGTTTCGTCGCAATCGGATGAATGGTTGAATGTTTTAGCAACGCATAAGATACACGCATACAAACATACTTTGATTTTTATGTACAAGATATTATTTAATATAAAGATTGTTATCGAGGCAGCGACGAGATCCTACAAAGGTTTTTGTGATGTGACAAACTCGGTGGACAAGAGACAAGTTAAGAATGGATGTCGGTACTATGAGAACGATACGTTTCTCCGTCTTGGTTATTTATCGGTGTTCCCATCACAAACCATTTCTGCTACTCCTTCCTTTACCTCACATCGTCATCCGACTGAAATGCAATATAGCTTTCCTGTATTTGACAGAAAATGAAGCTTTTGCGAGACTCCACATTTTTTTTTGAAAAATCACCCTAATGACTTAATTCTGCGTAATTTTGCGACAAAAAGTTTTTATTTGTTACTGCCTAGATAACTCCATTTAACAGCAATATTAAAATCGTCTCTTCCTCAAGGGTTAATAATAATTTATGGTTGGTGGTGAAATCAGTGTGGTGACGTGGGACGTTTCGGTTCAGATTAAAACGAATTGCCCCCCCTGCGACTTCCACCCCGTCTCCTCGCAGCTTTCCACCCGCGCCCCACCCGCTGCCACCCTCTGTTCCCTCCCAGCCTTCCTTAGGGATGCAATGAAAATAATGGCGTCATTAACGGCTGCTGAAAACCGCTTGTTTGTTTAGCCTCCGTGTACTTATTTGTATGGAGAATGCGGTGTTTGATTAAAAACATTACCGACATGCGTTAAACGGGCTCTTCGGAGCGTGAACTCAAAATCAAAACAAATACAAAATATTAATTAACATACATTATTATCTTTAAAATAAGCATCCAAGATCACATGCACAATTCTATTCCGTTTACAGTCTCCTCTATCACCAGGAGTGCAATTTTCCCATTTATTTGCAACTTTCAAAGCTAAGTTTACAAGAGTTATGTCCTGAAATAAGTTTATCTTTTAAACGGTTATATTCGCATAATTCCTCTCTATTTAAGCTGTGTACACACACACACAGCTATCAAATATAAAAGATGATCGCACGCCAAATAACGCTCTCCATTCAATCCCTTCAGACCGTTCACACCTAAGCGTTTTATGCGCAGATCAGCCATAGACTATACAGATATTACGCCGTAACCGCTCCCGATACGATATGAGAAAAGTTAAGCGCCCCCCTCTCCGACGAAAACAGGAGAGGGGGTCATTTTAATTACGGAGCTGCCTAGACCGTGGATGACAGATGTCAAGTTAACAGATTCAGTACAAAAAATTTATATTCCGTGGCCGCTCGCTAATTCATCTGACCCTCTCTCCTACCATCATCATCATCATCCTATTGGCTCTACAACCCCTGGTGGGTCTTGGCCTCCTCAAGAATCTTCCTCCACTCATCTCGGTTTTGTGCCAGCTGTCTCCAGTTTAGAAGCTCCAAGATAGATATGTCTTTGAGGACGTTGTCGCTCCATCTTAGTCTTGGTCTTCCCAGGCTCCTTCGCCCTATTGGTCTTGAGTTCAGCAGGAACTTTGGTGCTTGATGCTCGGTCATTCTCTCCACATGACCCAGCCACCGAAGTCTTCCCAGTTTTATAAATTTCGCGACGTTTAGCTCCTTAAACAAAGTATAGAGCTCATTGTTATAACGTCTGCTCCAAAATCCATTTTCTAGAACCGGTCCGAACATGCGCCCTCTCCTACCATAGGAAGAAATATTTGATAGCGTCGTCGTGTGAACGGTACAAAACATAAGTGCTCACGTGCTCACGGTCCAATAGACATCTGCTCGCGGTTTGTAGCTGTGTGTGTACACAGCTTTAATGTCTTCTTGAAAAAAAAACAGGACATTAAAATACCGTTAATTGAAACGGTCGTGTTAAAACTGGACTTCGCTACCTCAGTCAAATATAATTTCTTTCGAAGAGCAAATAATTCTACGGCCACACGGTATCCGGGAGGGGCCGCGAGAATTCGGTTGGCCACACAAAACAAACCGCTCGCAGCA
This sequence comes from Limnephilus marmoratus, assembly GCA_917880885.1. Taxonomy (NCBI): domain Eukaryota; kingdom Metazoa; phylum Arthropoda; class Insecta; order Trichoptera; family Limnephilidae; genus Limnephilus; species Limnephilus marmoratus. Next base: position 24,313,330 of record OU862916.1, on the reverse strand, counting down.
GATTGGAGGGCTGCTGGTAGATTGCTAGTAGTTGGTAGGTGGGTGCTATTAGGTACCCAATGCTGGTACTGGGTACTTATAATTTAGTTTCACCGCTCGGACATTCAGTGCCTCTCGTTGGCTTCCGAAAGTGTAACATTTTAATTAAAACCATTGTTGTATTCGCGGAATGAATGTCGGTACCACGGTGCCACTTTCTGGTGTAGTGCAAATTTCAATATGCATTGTGGCTAGTTCTAACTTTGTAGATAAAATGAGCGAATAAATTATTTAAATTCTTGAAAATAGATAATATGGCAGTCGGGTATTTATTTTTTTGTGTTGTGTTAATACCGTAAATTGTTCCAAAGACAGTGGAACCACAGCATCCCCAAATGGGGTATGTTGTAAGTCTAAAACACCTCTGTTATAGGGATGTCGAAAGTGAAAAAAAAATCGAAATATCGATGTATCGATATTTATTAAAATATCAATATCGACGTTGATATATCGAGGAAAAAATATCGATGTATCCATATATCGGTCAAATTTTCAAAAGATTTTGCGTTTTAAAAATAATGGCGTATTCAGCTTAATATTATCGATAGTAATTTTTATACACAATGCGCATTATTTTAATGTAAAAAAATTTCAATAAAAATGAACGTATTTTTATCAGTATTAATTTTTATTATGTAATAATTACAAAAATGTAAACTGTAAACTGAGACTCATAAAAAGTTTGTATGCGTCTCAGTAACATTCTATTGGCGTATTAATCTGTCAAAAAGGACTTCGTGTTTGGAACAAGGTATAGTCAATAATCATAGACAACTGGGAACAAACACATAGGCTCAGAAAAAAATGGCGAAAAATAGCATACATTTCTATGCATGTACCTACACATATGAGATAGTATTAGTGATCACAAATACTAATGCAAAGACAATAAACAGATTTGTAAACTATAGTTAAAATTTCAACCGCCATATGTCATGACCGAATACAGTTATTTTTTCCGTTAGTTCCTATACGGTTTTGGATTCTAGTGACATTAGTAACATAAATAAAAAAATATCGTTTTTTATACAATTTTCGTATTGGATATTTTGTATCGATATATCGATTTATCGGATGAAAATATATGGTTCCTCACTGCGGTTTTCATATGAAAAAGCTGAGGATCCGGCATCGGGAAGTACTCCATGTTTTACGAGGGCTTTATGTTAATAAAGCTAGTGGGCCCGACGGAATACCTGCCCTGGTACTGCAGAGGTGCGCTGCAGAATTAGCTCCAATTTTGACGAAGCTTTTTAAAATGTCCCTGAAGACTGGCTCTGTGCCCTCTGGTTGGAAAAAAGCGGTTATCCATCCTATTCCAAAGAAGGGTGACCGCTCCAACCCGGCCAACCACCGCCCCATAGCGATCACATCAGTTCTGTCTAAGGTGATGGAACGTGTGATCAACGACAAACTGCTCACATACCTCGAGAAGAACAAAATTATTAACGACCGTCAATACGGATTCCGTCGGAACCGCTCGTGCGGTGAACTTCTCGCGTATGTGACGCATGTTTGGGGGCGATGCCTGGAACGTTTCGGTGAGACCCAAACGGTTGCACTGGACATCTCCAAGGCCTTTGACCGGGTTTGGCACCGAGGACTTGTCAACAAACTGCATTCTTACGGACTTCCCGCATCCTTGTGTACGTGGATTGCCGACTTCTTGAGGGGGAGGTCGATTCAGACGGTAGTCGATGGTTTCACCTCTTCCTCACACTCAATAAATGCTGGCGTCCCGCAGGGATCGGTTCTGTCTCCAACTTTGTTTTTGTTGCACATCAACGACCTTTTGTCATGTGCACCAATTCACTGTTATGCGGATGACAGTACAGTTCATGATAGCTTTTTGTTTGACAAGCCCCCAAAGGGCTCACAAACTTCAACAGCTCGTAGGGCTTTGAAGCAAAGAATGGACGGCTACCTCGAGAGTGTTTTCTCTTGGGGTAAAAATAATCTCGTTGAATTTAATGTTTCAAAGACCCAATCTTGTCTGATTACGTCCAAAAGGGATCGAAATGAAAATCTAGTCTCTTTCAATGGAAGCAATCTTCCGAACAGGCCCTCCATTGATATGCTTGGTGTAACCCTAAGTGACCAGCTCAGGTATGGGGGCTCCATCGAAGCCAGAGTAAAGCTAGCCTCCCAAAAACTGGGCGTACTGTACAGGGCCCGCAGAAACTTTAATAGTACACAACTGCTAACCTTGTACAAATCACAAGTACGCCCCACGGTTGAATTTGGCAGCCATCTCTGGTCTGGAGCTCCAAAATACCTGAAAAATACCCTCGACTCTGTGCAGAAACGGGCGGTCCGTTTGATAGATTCTCCCATCTTAACAGACGGATTGCAATCTTTAGAGCACAGGCGTCGGGTGGGAATGCTATCCTTGTTCTAACGGTATTACAATGGAAGATGCTCCGAGGAACTAGCATCATTGATCCCTTCGGCACCGGTGCATAGTCGGGAAACACGCCTAACGCGTGCCCAACATTTGTACACGGTTGACACTTGTCATATGAGAACGGGTCGCTTCTTCGACTCGTTCTTGTGTTCAACAGCTCGGCTGTGGAATGATTTGCCGGCCTCTGTGTTTCCTCCTTCCTACAACATGGGTCTCTTCAAGACCAATGTTCATTCCTTCCTCTCCTCAAAAAGACCCTCCACACAGCATCCCAGATGACATAGGCCCTGAGGGAAATTATTTTCCTCAGGGCCTCCTGTGTGGAGTTAATGTAAAAAAAAAAATATATCAGCTAAACATATCGATGTATTGAATTAAAAATATCGACACATTGATATATCGACACTTTTTCAACAAGCCTACTCTGCCATAGGTCACCCCAAGTGGTTCGCTTCGTTTGGTGACATAGCCGAGGTTTGTCCGAGTCTTGGCGGCGGATGCATCTGTCCACCAGCTGCATGACAGGCCGGATCGGGAGAGAGTGGTTGAGGCAGTCCCATTGACTTCTCCAGCCGAACTCTCTCGGAACATCGCTTTACACCCAGTGGGAGGGATGGATTCATACGTCTGTCACTCCTGGGCACACTGACTTTCACACTCCTACCCACCCCTAATACCCTTTTCCTTCCCAGAACTTCCTCTCATTTCTTTCCTAAAAAGACCCTCGACACTGCATCCCTCATTCCTTAGATTCATCAAACATTTGAAGTTAATTTTCACGTTCTGTGTATGTTCTATTCAAGTTCTGTTGTTATAACTGAAATAATCACATAATTTGAATAGAACTTACACAGAACGTGAAAACTTTCTTCACATATTTGATGAATCCGTCAAATTTTTTTAAACAACCCGTCCTTCTTGACGGCCTCCGTAGTCGAAGGGGAGGCTCTCCTCTAGCAAGCCGGAAAATACTCTCAGTATCGTCGTGGTGTAAGGTGTAAGAAAAAATACCACGTTGCAAAAAGTGCGTCACTTTTTGCAATTTTTAATCCCGTCCCCCCGGTGACAGACAACCTAAGGCCCCCGCCGCTCATTGTGACCAAGCGTGGTAATTTGAAGATCTCCCCGCCCTGAACGGGTTACGTAGTGTGGGTACGTTCCCTAAGTTGTAATTCAGAATAACAATAATAATAATTGGATAAATTCTAGAGTGCCCTTTTTGTGAAAAATCACCTAAGGGTGTGTAAGACCACCATTAGAATTTAAACATCGCTTCAAATGGCTTTGGTCGTGTCAGGTGATCAGATTTGAATCAGGTAGTTCCCCATCTTCCTCTTTCTTCTTTCCCATTTCCAACCCCTCCCCACTACCTTCAGCCCCGCAACATACCCCAATTGGGGATGCCATAGTCTCACTAGCTCCAGAAGGTTCGGAGCAGTTGAGATATGTTTAAAGTGAAAACTTCTTTAGCACCGGTGTGATTTGAAATTCGATGAAACGAAAAATAGCGACACTAAAAAGAGACAAACCCATACTTCTATAGGAATTAATTAGCCTGCGAGAGAACGAGATTGTACAATCGGTTTTCTCTTTGTGCGGTGCTTCGTAGCCTCCCCACTCTTGTCTTCTTTAGTTTTCTAAAGGTTTTGCTTCTACAGCTTGTGAATTGCGCACTCTGATTTTTTTCCCTTCATTCGTAAAATAAGTTTTGTTTAGAATTTTTTACAGGCTTTTCGACTACTGCGAATCTTCTTCCAGTTCCCGCATCGTAAAAACGACAATCTTTTATTCGTTACAAAAAAGAACACTTTAAGGCTCCGCAACCGGGCTCGAAAAGAAGAAGATGGATAGATACGAAATTACGAATGTTAGAGGAGAGCGCTAACATTTAAGCGACAAAATCGATGCGAAACTTGCGAAAATGTTTAATAAAACACGACTCGTTTAAAATAGAGCAAAAATCTCGCGGAAATTGTCTTAAACAGCATTTAAAGAAACACTGTGATTTTTTTCATACATATAACTTGTAAAATAACTGAAACAAACGTGTTTATAATAATTTTTGGAGCATTCTTTGCGATATTTTTCTATCGAGGGAATTTTATATAATTTGCGTTTCGGCGCGGGCAATGTCTAGATATTATTTAACGTGTTTAAGGGAGATATGTAAGAAATCGGTAGAAATGTTATTTAGCCCTTGATAAAACTAGTGGTGTACAATGTGATTTGTTTTCATTTAATTAAAATGATGCCACAAAGTGAATTTGCGATTATTGAAAAAAGAACACTTCATTTATTATTTTCGATCAACATTCGTTTAAGGATTTTTACAACCTTATTGTAATTTTTGGTTAAAAATAAATTTCACTGATTTTTCGTTCGTGGAATTTTGCGTGTGATAAAGGTTCGATTTTAATGAGAAATATGTTTTTTTTTTATTATTATTTAACTCCTTAAAAAAATCCCCTTTATCATATTCGCAAGCCGAAAAAATCGAATATTAAAAATTCCGTGAAATCCTAAAAGTAACATCGACCAAGAGTAATATTTGATTAATTTTGAATATTTTCGACCAAAAATTTTGTACAGTTTCGATCACCCTTTTTTTGAGTAAATCCGCTCTTAGCGCTGACCGTCTAGATTCCAGAATATTGCAAAAAGGAGAAAACAATTTGCTCAGTTCATAAATAAAATAAATGCGAATTTCCGCGGCGGCTCCATGAGGATTAAGTTTTGAATTTTCTGCAACCATAACCACGCTGATTTGTATTTCAATTCGCCTTTCATTACTTTATTTTGTTTCTTGCTTTCTTTCCACTTCGTGCCGGCTCTTCTCTTTGAAATTAATTTACTTTCTTCATTGTTTGCCAGCATAACCTTTCTCCGACACGCCACTGTCTTTATATCCGGTTTAAAAACGGACCTTTTTCAATTTTATCCCTGTGTTTCGGAATAAGATTGCGATGAGTACATCTCCGCATTAAATAAATCTGATCGTGAAGACACGAGCTTTCTAAAATAGTCTAAATAAAAAAATAAAAAAATTGTAACCCATTGAGTTGTTCTAATAAAAATTGAATATTCATTTCGACTTTTAGTAAACAGTCAATATCCATACAAAATTAAAATTGGATATATTTATCCGAGACACCATCTGGGTTAAACACCAGTTCTTCGAACAATTGTTTCCAAATAAAAAAGCTAGCTGCCAATTAAATGGGAAAGATTTAGTCGAAGATAATATTGGTAATTCTGAAATTTTAAATATGAGATTAACAAAAATGACATTTAAATAAGAGGTCCTAGTAGTCGAATTGGTAAAGCGTAAATCCCGACGAGAGATTCTGAGTTCGAGTCGCATATCTTTTTATTTTTCTGTCTGTTGTTCTTTTCAAATTTTCGTTCAGATTATTAGTTGGTATTATCTTCTTCGATTATAAATTACATTGATGGGAATAACCATCAAAAGTTATAAAAAGAGAGTTGTTTTAATAAAAATTGAATATTCATATAGACTTTTAGTAAAAGGTCAATAGTTGTCCGATACAAAATTAAAATAGGATGTATTTATCCGAGACACTATCTATGTTAAAAACCAGTTGTTCAAACAATTGTTTCCAAATAAAAAGGTAGCTGCCAATAATATTGAAAAAATTATTCGAAGATAATATTGATAATTCTGAAATTTGAAATATGAGATTGACAAAAACGACATTTAAATAAAAGGTCTCAGTAGCCGAATTGGTAAGGTATTAGTCCCGGTAATACGAGAGATCCTGGGTACAAGTCCCAGTTGTGACCGTTATCTTTTTATTTTTCTGCGTCTTGTTCTTTTTTTTATTTTCATTAAGATTATTAGTAATACCTTCTTCTTCAATGATATAGTACATAATAAGAAAAACCTTCACTAGTTATAAAAGAGTGTTTTTCTAACAAAAATTATAAGATAACTTTAAAACATTTAAACGGGATAATTCTTTATCTGCAATGTTGTTACCCTGAAATATATTTTAGCGAAAAACCATCGAGTGATATATTTAAATCGAAAAAATATTTGTCCACATTTTTTTCTATCCCAACAAACAATGATTGCTGCAATGCACTGAACTGCATTCCAAAAAAATCGTGAAGTGTGATCATAATAACGAGTAAACCAAATAACACTGTTAAAGCTTAGTCACTTTGCTTTTTTCAGGCCTTAGATTTATATACATATCCAAAATATTTGCTTTCTACAAAAGGTTGAAAACGAAGAATAACATTAAATAAATGAATTATTCACATACCAGTAACTTTGTGGACTCTCGATTAAATTAATAAACTAAGCACTTAAGTTAGTGGTTGAAACTGTTCATGTTATGTAATATCAAATACCTGCCATATTATTTTAATACATTCGAAAATTGCTAAACAAATTTCAGCTTCGTGCTTACTTCTATTACACCCACACATTACTTCTTTGAGATCTCACATCAGTGAGATATATATACATACAAATATGTTCTACGTTTATCCTACTAAAATATTGGCATCATTCCCGTAATGTTCCCTTTCTTCTAGTAAATCCATATTAATTATCTGAACATCTCTGAGCAAACTCGTAGGTATTTAGCAAAGGCAAACCCTGAGCAGTATCAGATTCACATATTGTTGAAAAGTTAAACTCTGCTTAACAATTCTGCGCTCCTGTTCTGGTGAGTATTATCTCTTGATTCGAGATAACAAAGGCTCATGAGTGGGAGTCTGGTTAATGTCAGAGCGTTATTGCAGAGCACGCTGAGCATTCTGGAAGCAACCAGCAACTTTCGGAAGAAGCGTGTTATTCGGTTTGCGTCTTGATGCTTTATTGGGCCAATTATTCCAGTTTATTGGGAAACCTCGAGCATTTTCTCCGACGGTTTATCCCTTTTTGAAATGATATATTTAACTTTGGTTGGCTTCGGAGATTTCAACCGTTTTCGAATTTCAATCAGGTTTATATTGATAAGTTTAGAAATTTAAGCAAACACACATTATTTGATATACCTAGGCAAATTGTATATACTACATAAAATAAGAGCTCAGAAGGACCTTTGTCAGTTTATTAACTCTATAACTACAATATTAAGTATTAAATAATCTTATTAAATAATTCTCTACATATTATAAAGTAAAGTCCCCCGCGCCGTCTGTCTGTCTGCCTGTCTGTTCGCGATAAACTCGAAAACTACTGAACGGATTTTCATGCGGTTTTCACCAATAGATAGAGTGTTTTGTGAGGAAGGTTTAGGTATGTAATTTGTCTAGGATTTATGTAAATTGGTTGAAACATAAGGATAATTGTTAGAAGTGTCGGAAAAAAGTCCAACCGCCTGGTAGCTTTCATCGAAAACGCTGCCTAATCCTTTTGGGATATAACAAAACAATTAATGGTGGGATATTCCTCTTTTATAGATCTCCAAAAAAGTCCGCGAAGGCATATATCTATCTTTTACGGATAGCTTACTATACACATTGTATCTTCTTATCTTATTATTCTTATCAATTGCTGTTCGTTTGTCTCTTTAAAACTCGAGAGCGGCTGGGCCGATTTAGGTGATTTTGGTTTTGAAATGTTTGTCGTAGTCCAGGGAAGTTTTAAACGGTGAGATAATATGAAAAAATTGTGAGGAAGATAGTGAAAACAACAATGTCATTTTCTCATATAAACAGTTCTACTGTTCCTACCTACTTTCAGAAGCACAACGTAATCTAGAATTGGAATGCAAAAAAAAAGAATTCTGATTGTCATATTTCAGTCTCTGTCAAACGTTATCTGTCATTCTGTTGCCATTTAAAATCTTCTATCATCAGTTTGTCAGTGCGTGAGAACTTTATTTACTGTTTTAATATACCAAGGAAAAGACGAGCTGACATAGATCGTCGAAGTCAATCAAATGGGCGACGAGCTAGCTCACGTGCAAACCGCACTGATGATCTCTTCGCGATGAACTCAAAGACGGCGGTGGTTACAAAGGTTGGATTTTACAAGTGTTTTATTAGCCACAGCAACGCGTGGCCGGGTCAGCTAGTTACGGATAAATTAAGTTTTTAAGGGAACTGAAGAGTGCCATGTAATCGGACCTCGGTTAATGGAGGAAATGCCAGCTTTGCCGACATACTGATTACATAACTACATATTTTATTCAGTGGCTAGTGAATGAAATAATTATTGTGAATGGTATTTGCGCTACATAGGTAACTAATTAGATCTTGAATATTTTTTAAAGTAAATCAATTCTTAGTGTGCGTTTAATCGTATCAACTTCTTATTCCATTATATGAAACAAAAATATGAAAATAGACGAACGCATAAAAAATACTTCATTACGCATGAGCTTACTTCAGAGGGTCGTGCGTGTAAATTACGAAAGATTTATAGTAAAAAAAATATTAAGCATATTTTTCCGTCTCCTGCATAGACATATGAATATTAATAGACCAGAACATAAAGGTGAGGGGAAGCGACCAACTACAGCGGGGCGCAGAGCGGGAAGATGAATTCGGTGATATGTGATTCGTCAATAACTCAATCTGAGAGTAGGTATATAGGCATCTCGCATTATAATATCACCATTTAGTTCTTAAAAGTTAACTCTGCTCTTGAATGAATAGACCTTTTTACATGGGAGCGCGAATTGCTCGCCGCGAAATGAACAAATTTACAAATTCCAAATACAGCAAAGTAAAGTTCGCCTATTTTCATAGTCCAATATTTTGTTGACGTATTTAGTTAAGACACTTTTACAAATGTTTCATAATTTACTTACCCCACAAAACAGCGACGAGCACACGCCATGTGTCTCGAGTGATAGTGTGTGTTACAAAAACGACCATATTATGTGATCTGAATAAGCTTATAATAAAGTAAAATAATGCTTGCCTATGGAATGTAATACGACAATTGGGTTTATTATCTTTTTCACTTCTATTTTTACACGTTTTCAAAACACAAGCCACTATTTTTGCCGTGTTATTTCATAAAATGCACCGATGAGTGCTCGACGCTGGCTCACAGAAGAATGATGACGTCACATTTTTTAGATTCACGCGAAGCCATACTCGATCCCAGCCGGTTCCAATGGAACCGGTATGGGGAGGGGGAAATAAATACGCTTTTATCGCTTAGGGCAGGTCTATTCATATTCATATGTCTATGGTCTCCTGTGTTTCGTAGAACTAGATAATAGAAATTCAGCGAGATATTAAATAGAAGCCTGCCGACTGTCGCCGAACTACGACCAAACTGCACGGACTATCTCTGCGACGGAGTCAATGAAAGTTATCTGTTTGGTGTCCATTTTTGTGGGCGTGGTTTTATACTAATATTGTCCCATCTCCCTACTTTCTATTACCCTGGGCGAGAAATTAATGCGTTTTATTTTGTGTCGGAATAACAACTCTTTTTGTGATCAAATAAGATTTTTGACGTAAAATCTTTCTATTCTATTACATTAAAAGAAATGTCCGGCGGGTGGCGGACACCGGCGAGCGAGCGGCGGCGTGGATTTGGTTTGTACACAATCTACGGTTTTATTCAGAGATTGATGAAATTTCGCACACTTGACCTGCGAGAGAAAGATCACCGTTGAATGGCCAATGGAAACCACCCCCTTCGTCTTTTCCCACCACTTACAGCAGAATGTTTATACTTCGTGATGAAATTTTGCTGACATCATTTTGAAAATAAGAAGTAATTACCACCTCCATCTGGTTTTGAAAAGCTCTCCATAAAGCCTTAGCAATGCCGGGGACATAAAACTTTTTTCGACAGGTGCCAAAGCTGCGTTTTCAAAACTTTCCATTTAATGCTAAAACGCCCAAACTTATAAGCTAAAAAATCAAATTTCAAAGCACAAAACTCAAAGTATAAAGCTGAAATCTCAAGGATAGCTCAAAAGACAAAGCTCAAAGCTCAACATTTTCAACACTTAAAGTAGAGAGCTCGAAGTTCAAATCACAAAGTTCTCATTTCAAAGCTCAAAGCTAAAATTTCACAGCTTAAACATGCCTTATCTCGAAAACTAGAGCTGATACACCAAATATGATTTCATTTTTGGATTCTTCATGACCGACAGTTTGGAAGAACCACACGTACCGAAATGTATTTTAGGCTGTGTTATTTATGGATTTTTTCCTTCTGTTTTTTACATTCCTTTCAAACCCAACCGACTTTACACCCCATTCATTTTCCTCCAGGTTGACGAAGAAACATCGTTCCGATTGACAGTCTGCATGTTATTATGATCATTTAGATATACGAGTATAATGTAATGTTCCAACCGGCGTTGCGTCGCGATTATTAAATTATTATTATTAATACAATTAATTTTAAAATAACACTTTGATCAAAGCTTACAATTATCCAATAACCCTTCTCTGCCTTTGTTCCCCCAAATTGTAAACTTACCATAGTAATTATTATCATCCCCAGTTGGAACAATACGCACAATACGGCTGATGCTTGCTTTATTGAAGTGCCATCGAATGAGCGGTGGATGTGACTTGCACGTTTGTTGCCAACTTCCCCCAACTTGGCCGAGTAAACAGTCTGAAGTTCCCCGCCGACCAACTTACCCCTCGCTACAATAATCCCGGCTTGGTTAAGTGACACTCAAACTACTTGACACTTGATTGTTACACGCGAGTCAAAGTGTTAGATCGGGGGTGCGCAACCAACCAACTGAACAACCGAACCTTAACTATCCGACTGAACAGTTGAACACGCCACTAAATGAAAAAATCCGGTATTAAAAAAAAATATTTTTGATATTATTTACCATCTTAAACTTGGTCTAAATTTCAATTAAGATTTCAGCCAAATAAACAGGTCAGAAGAGTGATTCTGTATATATATTTTTTGCGACAGCGTAATTCATGTAAAATCGGCTGTATCCGACACATTTTGACCGTTTTCTGAAATGCAATATTCTGTATCGCGCTAACGAGCTAAATAATGCGCTTGTGTTAAGACACCAACTCTTAAAAGTAGTTACCCTAACGCCAGAGATGACGGCGCGTTTTGAAGATACTCCTCGCTAAGAGATGTCAGTCGTAGGTGTACGAACATCAAAATAAAACGACAAAAGCATAGTCATAATAAATTCCTTTTAGACTTATATGTAAGGATTTTTAATAACTAATAAAAATAAATAGTAATTCATGTTTTTAACCCGTCTGCTTGTTTGGGAATAAATACATCCCAAAACACGTAATCGCGTTATATTTTCATGAGACCAAAAACGTCCCGAGCGACTTTACATTTTAAAAGCTATATATCTCTCTTCCTCTCATGCAAGGATATGTATTTTTCTTTTTATCAAAAAGAGTCCGAAATAATGCTTCTTATTGTCTTTGAAATGTGGAAGCTATCTTTCATAGATATTTTACAATCTCGATCCAAAGTGACGGTTTCTGATTTTTCGTGCGAAACTGAGGCTTCCTGATTGTGAGGTGCGAATATATCGAACCAAGCAGACGGGTTAAGGTAATTAATGTATTTAACACACGTCACGCATAGACAAGCCATAGAAAATCATAGAAATTAGACAGCCGATTACGCTGACTGACGCCTTCCGATATCCGACGATTTGTCTCGTAACGCTGTCTTAACGCAAAAGCTAATACAAAAGGTACAGAATTACCCTTCTGATTTGAAGGTTAAAGAGCTCCAAACGATTTTAAAACAAGCTGACGTCACAAGTGATGTCAATCTCTACACTTTGCTTCACAATGGCGCAGCGATTTGGGTTGACTGACGTCAGCGGCGTTATCGTTTTATTAATTATTGGGGGAATGACCGTCTAAAAAATAACATATTTACGTTTGTTATTTCTCCGAATAATGTATAATATGTTTCACTGTATGAGTTGGTCGTGTGAAAAGGATACTAGATGACAGGATGCTAAAAGTTATGACCAAGTGTGTGCCCCAGTAGAAGCAATCCAGAGGCACACGGAGGAAAAGGTGGATAGACTGCATGAAAGTGGATCATAAGGGACCGAGGATAGGCTGCTTGGAAGAGGACAGTAAGGAAGAAAGACTGGAGGAAAATGGCGAGGGACCTCAGTCAGAGGAGGATATTTGCGGAGGAGGCCAAATTTCACCCTGGTAGCGCTGTGATGATGATGATGAATATTTTTCAACCGAGATCATCACTACGCAAGTGGGAAAATCTTATGTGCAATAATAAAATAAACATACGCCCTTTGAAATCTGTAAGGATCTTTACGATCTATGGGGAAGCTGTATAGAGGGTTCTTTAAAGGAAAGTATGGAGATGATATTCTGGGAAGGAAAAGGGTATGAGGGGGGTAGGAATCTGGGGGTCAATGTGTTCAGGTGTGACGGAAATATGAATCCTTCACTCCCACTCCCATTAGTAGCGGATCGAGAGGGTGTGGCTGGAGAGGTAAAAGGGTCTCCCATAACCCTTCTCTCCCGATCCGGCCCACCACACAGTTGATAGGTAGATTCATCCGCCACTACCATGAACCGGGCGTGAATTTGCAAAGCCTATACGCTGCCGCGACTGAAATGGAATAGGTATTGTTGTGTGAAATTGTGTAGGGTTTGGGTATGATTTTGCACAGCAAAACCTATCCCATTTCAGTCCGCCGTGATGCGGTGTAGGTTTGGTGAATAAGAATCACTTTGGATGACCTATGACAGAGGTGTTTGTTTTCCAACAAATGGTTCCCGAGGCGGCGGTACCCATACCCATTAGCTTTATTACTGCCTGGCTTTGTCTGTGTTTCGAACGACTTTTTTTTTAATTTGTCATAATTAACAATAAATTGAATATTATATTGAAGTAAGAATTATACAATTAATTTTACATCGAAGCCTTGAAAACAAACGAAATCGTGGACATTTAAATTGATTTACTTGTCCTACGGTAAAATCATTTGATTTTGGAAACAAGTTCGAGCTTTTGTTTACCTGATTTGGAATTTATTGATTAGATTTTTACGCAGCCAGCAATTATGTTGTACATAATGCGTAAGCAGATTTTCGAATACTAAACAGCAATATTACAATGCGAGTTGACTGCATACTGCGAGATTTAGTTATTGACAAATCATAGAAAGGGATTCGGTCACGGCACCTCCGCGCTCCGCGCAACCTGATTTGTTCTCGTTTCTCTGATAGGCTGGTCTATAAATTTGGATTTCTATGGTTGAAATACATTCATTAGCACAGTTTCTCTTAGTGAGGTGTTCACAAAACACTGTGGTTTTTAAATAATTTACTGTTTACCTTTATATTAGGTATAAATGTATCCATATTAATTTCCATGCACTAGAGTTAACATTTACTCTTTTCATATAAAGTTAAAACCATGTATACATTTTTAAATAAATTCTTTGACTCAAATGAATCAGAGAAAAGCACATTGCAGTTCATGGTTTACATTATTAGAATTTGTTTATTTAGTTTTTATTGGTATGTGTTATGTCCTTTACATTCTCACCAGAGAATATGTACATAAGGTAAGTAATGGTAATTGTATTCTCCAGTAGGTACTTATTATAATTATAAACTATAGGATACTTGATTGAAAGACTTAGGTTCTTAAATGACACAGTGATTGTTTTTTGTCGTGTTGTAGCTTCTGAAAATCTAAATACTTGTTTAAACCACTTTCGGTCTCCTTCGGCATAACTCGGCATCGAGACCACGTGACCCGAAGAGCCCATAAACTAGTATGGTGAAATATGTACTAGATCATAACATAGACTGTTACGATACATTACAGTTTATTTATATAAATTCAACGTTAATAAAAAGTTGTTTACAGCTGTAAATTAATTAAAGTCAACTATCCATCGGTTTTCCACCCCTACAAGAGATCCCAAGCCGTAAAGTGGGGCAACTGGAAACGCTGAGGTATCTTACCACCGGATTAAAAGGGTCAATTATTCTTACTGTTGAGGACACTTAAAGTGTACTTTAAGTCTAACACAAAGAACCAAATAATACATTTTGGGTCTATTTGTTAAACTTTCTCGGGCAGATGATAATGGCGATGGAATTATAACGGTTTTGTCGGTTTTCGGTTCAATGGGTTGGAGTTTTCGGAGTTTGGGAAAGAAAACCGCTTGTAAAAGTATAATTTGAAGAAATAATTGAGTTATTATTTATTACAATTAAATTTTCTCCGCCACGTCCAAACGCAATAAATTTATGTACAATATTATCTTTTTAACAGAATGTCGCCTTTTCAGCTTAAGTAAAGTATTTATAAAGTCTTAAAGTACAAACCAAAACATTTTACGTGTCAAAATATAACTTTAAAAAAGTTTGCCGTATACATACATATGATTAGTCAGACGTATCCGAAAAATAGAAATTTGAATTGAGTGTGCGTGTGCACTTATATGAAAAAGTGTACCCTCTATCTGATAAAATACTCAGATTACCCATAAACATAAATTCCACGAAATCAAATTATTATAAGTAATAATTATCAGCCTGAAACACTCATCTACATTGAAAAAATCTCCCGACAAAAGATACATGCCGCCGACGGGACGCCGCGTCCTTCTGATTTCCGATCAAAATGCTCTACCACTGAGCTACGTCAGCTTATCTCCTACCCGCCAAATAATTCAATATATACTAGTGTTTCATTCAACAATTACTGCTTATTACATTTTTCCACCTGTAAACAACCAAAAAATAAAGTTGGTTGTTTGCAGGTGGAAAAATGTAATTGTAAATAGTCGGGAGATTTTTTCAATGTAGATGAGTGTTTCAGGCTGATAATTATTACTTATAATCATTGTTATCCTTTGTGCTATGCATAAAAATCTTATTTTAAACATTAGTTTATCAATTAAAAATAATACCCACGAAATCAATTATAACGCAGAAAAACTGTTCTGAATGAATATATTGAATTAAACAAAACGTTGATGTTTTCTGAATTTCTAGAAAGAAATTTCAAAATGTCATACTTACGTACCAGACCGTTATGCTTCCCTGTGTTATTTTATAGTACAAATAATATGTAAAACAGAGACACACGTAAATAATATTTGATTTGTGGTGAGCATTCGAATATTGCTTTCCTTATTATTTCAAAACATAGCATTTGGAGATGTTTGACTTATCACTTGGACGATCGATATTCCGACATACTCGTAGTTAGAAATGAAAAAAAATAACAAAAAGAGATTTACAAATTTGTTTTTTTTTATATGAGTTCGATTCTACACGATTTTTTTCATGAAGACGGTTTCTTTATTTATTTCTTTTCAGTTTTCATTCACTATCGTATGTCAGAGTTGGTTTCCGAACTCCATTGCGGACTGTTGGTATTATATTCCTTGATCACTTTGACAATTCGGAGACATGAGATATTGTAAATATTTTTACTTCTTCTGACACAGCAAACTTTTTTTGTGGCACCAATTTGATTTAAATTAATAAATTACTTCGTTTTACCACTTTTATTGTTTACAAAACCAACATGTTTCGTGAGCAATGCTCACTTCTTCAGGGTTTTTTATTGATACTATCATTGATGAACTGAAGAATACCCTGAAGAAGTGAGCATTGCTCACGAAACATGTTGGTTTTGTAAACAATAAAAGTGGTAAAAACGAAGTAATTTATTAATTTAAATAAATATTTAAAATTTTTTTTAATATTTTTACATCATTTTGTAAAGTGTAAATTTCAATTCCTTTTACGACTGTCGTAGAGGTCCCATAAACTCTATAAATTCAATAACCGATGTAAATATTAACAGCATCTTAAAAAAATATGTATTTTAAAATAATATTTTGTTTTATTTAATCAAATAATTTCAATGAATACAAGTAGTAGTAATAGTAGGTACTTATCGAATATAAAGCAACCAAAATTTTAAATATTTATTTAAAAAAATTATAGGTCCCTCGGAAAATCAGTACCTGATGTTTGGAAAAAATCGGTTGGTTTCTTTTGCACCCAAACCTGAATGAGGACTTAACCTCGGAAACAAACTTTACATCGCTCTTACATTATTGTTATTTTAAAGCTTTTACTAAATGGTAATTTCAACCATCATAATTCTGTGTAAATTCCAACTTAACGAGCTTTAGTATGGTCTCTACGGGTAGGTAGCTTTTAAGAAACTAGCGCTTTGAGTTGATGCGACCGTTCCGGGAACTAACGCCCTTTCCGAGGGGTCCTCTCACGTTTCAACTAACCGGAATGGCAATCCACCTAAGCATTATTACTCATATTTTAACCAGTGGCGTAAAGACCGCACGGTCGCCCGGGCGGACTGGCTAACAGCCACTACCACATATATGGGATCCGTACCAGAATACTTTTTTGTTTTGTGTTGTAACGTTTTCAATTGAAGTAATGTGTTAATAGGAACATGCCGACCGGTTTCGGTCATTCTCAAGATGAATATATACGTGAAATCCTACTTAGATACTATTTTGATTAATCTTTACGACGAATCGGCTTACTGTATGAACATCAAAAAATATGCTACGGATAAATCGAAGCTTTTACTAGCTTTTCTTTGTATTGGAATTACAATAGAATTATTATTTACGTAACAAAAAATATAAGCGTAAACCACTAAAAAAATGTTTTTCCATGACTTAACTATGAAGTAATACAAGAAACAATTTAAAAAAATACCCCTTTATGGCTAAGACTATTTTTTGAGGTTTTCCATGTTCTAACTTTTTTTCGTTCTTATAAAATTATGCACAAAATAAATAAAAAGCGCTTTTTCGCTTATTAGCCTCATGCAAAAAAACGCTCGATTTTAAAATTTTGCAGGCATGAGATTCGAAATATTTCTAGCGTTTATATTCCTCTTAACTGAGTTAACGTAGTTTATTTCTGAACTTACGAAGCCAGGGCATTGCATACATCAAATAGCGTGTGCTTACAAAAAAAATGTCCTACGCAACACGTACGCAGTGGTGGGAGAAAACGTCACTTCTGAATACACAGATCTCTTAGATTCCTACCCCCCTTCGTACATCTTTCCTTCCCAAAACATCCTCTCCTTCCTTTCCCTAAAAAAACCTTCCACTTAGCATCCCCAAATGTGGCAAGAGAATTGTTTTCCTCAGGGTCTCCTGTATGAAGCTATTGTAAAAAAAAACAAAATTTCTCAATGTTGGTATAAAACTTGTGCAAAATATATGAAAACATTATGGTAGTCTTATTTGTATATGAACGCTGACTACCATAATAACGAATGAATGTTTTCGAAAAATTTTGGTTAATTTAAAAATAATTATTTATCAGTCGTAAAAAAATAACCAAAATTTTCAATTCGGATGGTTCTTCGCTTTGTCTTTGGGGGTAGTTTCTCCCAACAGACGCCTGCAGATAACAGACACATTTGTGGGATAACTTATTCACAATAATACTCGTAAAAAGGTTGTGCACTGCGGAATACAGTGTAATACTTTAAAAATTTTCAATTTATTTAATGTGATAAAATATTTAAAAAATATTAACTAATTTAAATAATTAAATAAATGAAGACAATGTAAGAGAAACTCAATCGAAAATCTGGAAACAGAAAAATCAGATAAACATATTGACACCTCTGGGACTCGAACCCAGGACCTCTTGCTTTCGCCACGGTGTCGATATGAAATTCGGTCATGTTTAACTGTACCATACTTCGACTAAGAATCACCTATATTATCTTCATTTGAATACATAAAGATAGTTGCCAATAATATATGCGTTAAAGAAAATGAAGATAATGTAGGTGGTTCTTAGTCGAAGTATGCTACAGTTAAACATGACCGAATTTCATATCGACACCGTGTCGCAGTGTTTAGCGCGTTTGCCCGGAAAGCAAGAGGTCCTGGGTTCGAGTCCCAGAGGTGTCATTATGTTTTTCTGATTTTTCTGTTTCCAGATTTTCAATTGAGTTTCGCTTACATTGTCTTCATTTATTTAAATATTGCAATTTGAGGTTTTACTCATAAAGTTAAAATAAAAAAAATAAAATAATTTAAATAATTTTGGTCGTTACATATTAAAATACATTCAAAGAGGGAAAACTCGTTACATATTAAAATAAATTCATAAATTCATTTTTCTTATTTTCTTTTACTTATATATTTTTTGATTTATATATAAAAAAAAATATTATTTTTCCTTTGCTAAATTGTGGTTAACATGCGTTTATCCGCCTTTTTAACTCGAGCTTTGTTCTTAAAAAGGGTGTAAAGCGTATTATTAAATGTATTTTAATAGAAAAACTTTATTTAATTATATAAACATGTAATTGATTCTATTATATTAAATAAATAAAAAAAAATATTAAAATACATTCAAAGAGGGAAAACTCGTTGCATATTAAAATACATTCGAAGAGGGAAAACTCGTTACATATTAAAATAAATTCATGGAGGAAAAACTCGTTACATATTAAAATACATTCAAAGAAGGAAAACTCGTTACATATTAAAATACATTCATAGAGGGAAAACTCGTTACATCTTAAAATACATTCATAGAGGGAAAACTCGTTACATCTTAAAATACATTCATAGAGGGAAAACTCGTTACATATTAAAATACATTCATAGAGGGAAAACTCGTTACATAAAAAATCGATCGCTGGCAAGAGTCCCAGCTGCTCCCGTCTGGAGCAAGTTAGACTATGGCATCCCCAATTGGGGTATGTTGTGGCGCTGAAGGTAGTTGAGAGGGGAAGGAGATGGGGAGAGAAGAAGGTGGGGAAGTACTTGGCTATCCAGATCTGGTCACCAAACACGGCTAAGCCATTTCAAGCAACGTTTCAATTAAGAATGGTGGTCTTACACAAGATCGATACTGAGTGTATCTTCCACTCTGGAACTTTAAATGAATTAATTGCAAAATAATACATAATTATCAAATAAAACTTATTTGACACGCCGGGATTCGATCCCGCGACCTTCAGATTGCAAATCAAGAGCCTTACCCCTCGACTAATGGAAATACATGTGTGATGAATGTTTCTAATGGTACCGACCCGAACATCTGAAATGAAATTGATTTCCTGAATAACAGAATTAATTATAGACTTAGTTTCAATTAAAAAAACCTAGTAGGTATTTTAAAATTTGAGATCTCCCTACTGAAGTCACCAAGATGTTGCAGATATCTCATTCCCATGTATCATCATAATTTCGTACTTTATAATGTCCCGGGTATTTTGGTGATGTACCTTGATAAACATAAAAATTCAAAATCTTTTTGGATTTTTCACTATGCTGAATTCGAAGGCCCGAAACATAACGAGCCTCCTTAAACTTTACAACACTCTTCGAAAATAGTGTACTTTCAACTTGGAATTACGCGAAAGTATTAAATGTACCACAGCAATACACCAAACTTCCCGTCATCTCTTCACAAATACATCACAATGTGCAGACTAATTCGATTTATGACCTTAATTTTCCACCAACATTGCTCCCAGGCGGCCGTTGCCTCCTTATGTTCACGGTTAAAAAAAATCATTTTACCCCGTCAAAGCGAAAGTTGCCCCGTCCTCTGGGCTTCGGGAAATTTCAGTATATTTCAGGCAGCTTGCCTCCCTCGCCCGCCGCTGAAAAGTTTGAAGGTTTAGCATATTAAAGTAACCCCAACCGGGCGCTGCACTTGATTCCTGAATCTTAACGAAGGTATTAGAAAGTAGGGTAATTAACAACTTTCTGATTCACTTAAAATAAAATGGTGTGTGAATTATGGACGCAAAGTGTTTCAGGTGAAGACCTCTTTGAGACTCGCGGGGAAATTATGTGCATTTTTAGAGCTTAATTAGTTGGAATAAAAAAAACCAACTGAATATGATTTTTTAGTTTTAATAGCATCTAAAAACCAATGCTGTATGTATGTGCCCGTCGTACGCTTTATGTCCATATTATATTGGATTCCATGACCAAATAATCGTGTAAAATAAACATACCTAATCTTACTCTATCCCCGACTAAACCAATCGGAACTAACCTAACCTATTATTTTTTGTTATTCTGTTTTGTCAATGTTCCGTTTCATCGGGTTTGAGTTACTTTGCTGAAAGGCACAATGGATATTAAAGAATTTTTCAAATAACTATGTCGGAAAAATAATATTTATAAAATCTTGATTTTATGTACAAAACATGAAAACTCACAAAGAATAACGACAAACCGAATATTATGAAAACTGACATTGGGCGCTTTTATAATTCTCATGGTTATGACACGGTAACGACACAAAAAAGCCTGAAAATTGCGTTATTTAACTTATTTATCTCAATAATGCTGCATCTCTGACGGCCGGCGTAGTCCAGCGGTAAGGCTCTTGACTAGCACTCCGAAGGTCGCGGAATCGAATCCCGGCGTGGCAAATATATTTTATTTGATTAATTTGGGTTATTTCACAATTTATTCATTTAAAATAATATAGTATACATGCGGCACGTTCCAGAGTGGAAGATACTCTCAATATCGCCCTGGTGTAAGACAACCATTCAGAATTGAAACGTTGCTTGAAATGGCATTAGCCAGGCATTAGTGTTTGGTAACCAGATCTGAATAGCCAGGTACTTCCCCACCTTCCTCTTCCCTATCTCCTTCCCCTCCCTATTAGCTTCAGCCTCACAACATACCCCAATTGGGGTTGCCATAGTCCCACTGGCTCCAGACGGGAGCAGTTGGGTCTCTTGTGCGGTATTCATGTAAAAAAAATCTCTTTCTTACACAATAAATAATAGCGAGACAAACGATGTAAGTCTGCTTCCTTCAAAGAAAAAAAAGTAATCATTTTCTTGCATCTCTCTCACTCACATTAAAGAAATGAGATGCCGCGAACCGTTGCCGTCGGAAATTATAAAAGTAGCCTTTCCCACAAAAATCACATCTCGATTTTCTTTTAATTGTGGTAAGTTGTGTGGTGGGTTATTTACCTTTTGCTTGTAAACAGTTAAATGTAATACGCTGTCTTACTACTCTACTAATAAGTGTCCTCCTACATTGATGTTTTTGATAAATTTTGTTTCTACTACTGCATTATTGCCTTCACGGTTAGTCAGTGTTGAAAATGTCACATAACTCTACCGCTGAACGAACTCCGAAATTCGTATTAATCCCCTTAAATACAGTGTTATTAACTGAGCGTAGTAAAGTTCTGTTTTAACTCGATTAATTTACATTTCATCTGTCTCTAAATATGCTTGTTATTTACGTATCATTTTCAAGGTATTGGCCATTACGATGGTTCAGTAAAGATTATTTTTTCAATTACGAAATCGTCGCATTTATTTAGACTTTCTCGTTCTATTTTTCAATATTATAAATAAACGAAACATATATCTTTGTTAGAACCACTTATATATTTTATAAACACCGACCGGTTTCGGAACGACCGTTCCTTCCTCAGGGCAAACATATAATGACTTGACGATTACAAAACAGTGGGTGAATATAATGTATTATTACTAATTGTTGTGGTAGTGGTGAGGGCGTGGCATGGGATTAACGAAGAATGGGTGGGAGAAACAGAACGGACATTGAATGGGAATATATCTAAGATAGGGCTATAAGATAATATTTTATGTTTATTGATAATGGACTCGTTATTTTAAAGGGATTTTTATTTATTTACTAGCTGGTTCCCGGCATGCGTTGCTATGCCATTTAATAAAGAAATTGTTTCTCCCTGCGTGTCCTTACCCATTCGTCCCGTTCCCCTTCCGCCCCCCCTCCCCTTCCTCTCCCGTGTCCTCTTCCCCTCTCGCGTTTCCACTCCACCTTCCTTCTCCCCACTCCACTCCCCCCCTTCGCAAACCCCCCTCCTGAGTTCCACTTCCCCCTCCCAGGTTCTCCTCCCTCCCCTCCCGCGTTCCATAAATTAATTCCCGGTACATTTATTATTTAAACAGCTCGCGTACCACCTATTGCATTTTTTATACAAATTTCGTAATGCCAGAGCTCACCAGTAGTTTTATACAATCCTTGTCCTGATAATAACGAACACAACAAAAAAAGAATTATCCTGTTTGATGCAGTCGTTCGGAAGTTATGCGCGTACATACATTTCGGCGATTCATTTTTTATTTATATATATATATATATATATATATATATATATAGAAGATTTCTAAGGCTTGTCTGACGCCTGTCTCGACACAGGTATATCCTAGTGAGACAGGCATCGAAAAATCCAATGTAAATATACTATAGATAAATAAATAAAAAAAGTAACAAAAAATTATTTTTAACCATGTTTTTTATACATTATCAAGTTCGTTATATATAAGTTTCGCAGAAATGTATGTGTGACAAAGTCATCAATTCAGCGCCATTTTGTTTTTTTGACAGATGAAATGTTCCTGTTAAATACTGTTTCTAAGTCCGTTTCAGCCTTTGAACAAATTGTGATCAGCAGAAAACGTCAACGCTGTTAAGCTTATCGCCTAATTACAATTTGATAGATAGCTGAAACCTAGAATCAGCGTTTTATTGGGACATTCCCTGACCTTTGACCTTTAACATGTCCAAAAAGAAAAAATGGCGCTGAATGGTGATATGATAACAATGTTACATATGAATTTCTTCTAATACGAGAAAATGCGAATTATACTTTTTTGGAAGCGAAGTCTACTGTTCATAGAAATACCATTAGTTTAAATAAACAATAAGCTCGACTTGGAAACATAATAAAAAATATGTTACATTTTACTATACAACAGTTTATTTGAGTAAGCCAACTAGTTTTGGACGCAAATATGCCTTGTTCAAAGTTCAATAAGAATTTTAAAAAATTGATTCGTATTTTTAAATTTATGAATTCTTTATTTAAGTGCTGATTAATTTGAAAGCATTATAACTGTCTGAAGATCGGACAAAGCTCACCCAAGGTACAAAATATAAATTTGATTAAAACGCTTTTCATTGAGATGTAAATTCCGAAATGATATTTGCATAGCTATTACAAAAAGCATAACCGTTCCTCTAAGTACCCGGTTTAATCAGGTTTATCCGTTGGTTGCGAGGGGAGACGGGCAAAACGGACACTTCTTGCAAGTCATAACATAATATTGTAATCTTCTCGGCCTCTATAAATCTGGTTGCTCCGGTCTGTCTGGGCCCGCCTCTTTCTATTTGGTGGTCGTAGATAATACAAAATGTCCGGGCCATTCGTTAACTGTTTTGCCTGTTTCATTATTTCGGGGACGGTTAGTTTGGTGTAAATAATTAAGGTTTTGTACTGTGGCCTTGTTTGCTATTTGATATAACGGTTTTAGTCGAAATATAACTTAATGGTTTTACGTCGTTTAAATGTATTGCGAAATTACTAAAACACTCTCACTGGTATTTGTAATTAATATTTCATACACCTATGAAATAACGATTGTGTTTATCTGATACACTATCTAGGTAACAAATAAAAACATCAACTCTCAGGCCTCGCCCATATTTTGTCAGAGGGTAAAAACATTTTCCACTTTGCAAAACATTCAAATAAATGGAATATTTCTGAACGTCTCCGGAAACTAAAAACAGTTTTTGAAAGGTGATAAAATACGCCTTTAAACTTTAGAATTCTAAACAAACATATAATTTTTGAAATAAGAAAATTTTGCACGCAAATATTTCAAAAATAGTTTTAAAAATGGCTCATCTTAGATTTTTTAAACTAAAATTACTGATACCGAAAAAAATAAAACACAATCAAATTTATTAGACAAATGTATTGTAAATGAGGAGACAATACAAATGTATTGTACTGTCTCCTCATTTTTATGTTGTTGTATGTAAAAACAATTAAGAAAAAATGAACACAGTTTCTTTTTTTTTTTTTAAATTGCGATCCAAAACTTTGGTTTCATAAAGGTGTACATTTTACTTCTTTTGTGGTTAACTTTTAGATTTGAATATAAAGCGTGGTATTTTCTCTTTTTGACACCGTTTAGATCAGAGGTTCCCAATCTTATTTTTCTCATAGACCCCTTTCAAAATTTTATTGATTTCGGTTGACATTGATGATATGATCCTGCTGATACATTTCTATCATATTCCCAAAACTGAACAAAAATGTGAAGATTAGATCTAACCATGGAAATTTGCGTCACGGTTGAGTTCCAACTCTAAATTCGGAGTGGTATAAATAAAAAGAAAAATAATATATTTTCTAGTGTTCAATTTATTAAAATAATATATTACAAACTTAGGGGGGAAATACATAAAGATGACTCAAATTTTTTTTATTTCATAAATTGTTAGTATAACTATTTAAGAATATGTTCCCAAAGTTTTAAATAAAAATTTCAATTTGTTCCGGTATTACGAGGGTGTTTGTGCCGAACCGCGTGGTAAACTTGAAACTCATTCTTCTCGAAACGACTTTTTTGGAATTTGTGTGCACTCTAGCTAAGAAAATTTTTAATCAAACATTTTAAAAATGTGCATATTTATATAATTACGCTCTACGTGAACCGAAAGTCGTAATAATGTCATTGTCAAAAGTATTTTTTAATTGCAAAAAAATGTTAAAAAAAAATTTGAAAAAAATTAAGGTTTCTTGTTTACACACCTGTAAAAATTTCATTTCCATTTTTTTGGGGAAAAGTTAGGTTTACGTAGAAGAGGCATCTGTTCTTAAATTAAATTCAAAACCCTATTGATTTGATATGAAAACTGCGGCCTCTAAAATGCACACAAAAGCTACGTCTGATGATGACGTTCGATGTATAGCAGCTGATAATTTGCTGTATAAAATGACTCAAAGTTTCAATAAATTATACACATTTCTTCCATTCCAAAAAAATTCATGAAAATCATTAAAAAAAACCTAGTCCCGCATTTCCCACCTTAAAAGAATTAATATCGAATATGCAAGTGTTTACACGTAACAGTCGCTGACCTTCTAAAAATACACTACTCAAAAAAATTAAGGGAGGTTTTAAAAAAAGGAAATTATTGCTTAATATTAATCTGATTCATAAGCCGGCCTAACTGAAAAAATATCAAGCCCGTGTTCCAAAAAAATAGCAAAAAATTAGGATTGCGTGAGAACCGTAACTCCTAAAAAAAATTGCCAAAAATATTAAAATTATAATCTTAAAGCTTCAAATAGATTTTTTAAAGTCCCAATACTACCATTTTTCACCGAAATAGAGGCGGTCAAAAATCACTGAAAAAATTGTATTTTTTTTTTTGCTCCCTTAATTTTTTAGTGTAGTGCATTATCTGCCTAAATTGATAGTTAAAGTCAAGCCAACATTTTTGTTCTTTACTATCGAAACCAGATAAATTTTCGTGGACACCCACATACAACTTGTGGACCCCCATTTCTCTATCACGCCAACGTAGACCCCCGTTGAGTCTCCTATGGACCCCTGGGGGTCCACCTGGACCACTTTGGGAATCACTGGTTTAGATCATATTTCTGACTATGTGTAAGGGAGATAAAACGATTTCTATGAGACCTATTTGAGTTGTTTCGAAAAGCGAACAAATTAGCCCGAGGGGTTAAAGATTTAAAGACAGCTGACAAAAATTAGTTGAGAATAATACTGTTAAATCTGAATTTAAAACATGTGATTGACAAAAATAATAGAAAAAAAATAGATCCCCATGGCCGAGTTGGTTAAGGCGTGTTTTCCCGGTAAGACGAGATATTCTGTGTTTGTGTCCCAGTTGCGTCCGTTAACTTTTATGTTCCTGTAAATTATACCATAAAATAAATAATATTCGTGTCCTGTTTCGTATTTAGTTTAGATTTATTAGTATTATTTTAGCAGCAAGAACAGCGTTCATTAAAATGAAATCCCTCTTCTGCAATGACAATATCAGCTTAAAACTAAGGCAGATAATGCTAAAATGTTTTGTGTGGTCGGTCTTGCTCTATGGATGTGAAACATGGACCTTGAAAGTAAATACCATGAACGGGTATTGTAAATTATTATTATTATAAATAACATTAGAGGCTTTTGAAATGTGGCTTCACCGGAGAATGCTCAAGGTCCCATGGACCGACATGATCACCAACACAGATATTCTCAGTCAGGCTAAAGCAGATAGAGAACTGCTTACATTAATAAAAATCAGGAAAATTTCGTATACTTCGAGGGGAGAAGTATCACTTGCTCCATTTAATATTGAAAGGCAAGATAGAGGGTCACCAAGGGCCTGGTAGGAGACAAATGTCTTGGCTGCGTATATACGAGAGTGGACCGGCATTAGAAGTGTGGAGGAGCTATTCCGGGCAGCGCAAGACAGAGAGACATTTTCAAGATTGATTGCCAACGTCGGGGGGAACTGATACGGCACACAAAGAAGAAGAAGTATTATCTTCTTCGTTGTTATATATATTATATAACAGTAGTTAGATACTATTAAAGGCCGAATTTTAATTAAGTTTGAAAATAGCCTTTTTAGCCGAAACAGTTATAACAAAAATAAAAACTAAAATACTTGCAGAACTTGATAATAACATTATGAAATTTAATTTAAATTACATTTTTTTAAATCTAATTAATCACTGGCTCACAAATAATTAATTTTGTTTTTGAATACGAAGATTAGATTTTCCCCACACTATTTTACATCGTCCTCATTCGAGTCAAGTAAAGTGGTGTATAATATGTTTCCTTACCGACGCCAAAAAAGAATACAATCTGAGAGCATGCGAGTTAACAAAGGCTAAGGAACAATATAATCTTAACGTGGTAAAAACAGCACGCCCGTAAAACGTCCTTTCCGCAAAATGCTGTAACGTGCCGCTCTCTTCTTAAAAGGTTCTGGCTGAGAAAAATAAAGTAAATTTAAAGCCTCGAACGGCGCTTTAAAAGACTACAACAGTGTTGTTACAATTAACGGTCATGTGAAATTCTCTCAGTAGGTACTTAAGATAATGTCCCACTTCGCAGTTTACCACCCGCGGCGCCTCCGCATTGTCTTGCCACCGTTCCGAGTACAAATTTGTAAGCTTTCTAGATTAGATTTCGCGTATGAGGAAGGCTTAAATTCTACGGCGATTTAGATTTAAATCCTTGTTCTTACTTGTGTTTTTCTTTGAAAGCTGCTTGAGGTAAAAGAAAGCTTTTAAGGTTATACTCGTAATACACGTGCTACGATATGCGGACTTACGTTTTTTTAAATCATTATTCATCACCGAGGTATATGTCAATGGCTTAGAGCCAACATTTTTTATCACCGTAAAACATAATATTGAGAAAACTGAATTTAAAAGTTTGCAATTAGATATTATACAAAAATTACAAGTGTGTTTCACTTTTAAATACAATATTCTTGCATGGACCTTCGTTTATCTTTAAGATAAATATTGTTATAGGTCAGTAGCTGAATTGCGTTTGGGTCCCACCCAGCCATCCCGTTCGATTCCTCGGCTGATTAAGTCCTCCAAAGCAATATTTTTCGTTTACTATGGTGGTAGTAGGTTTCAAATATTGTCGAGTTATTCGTACCTAGGAATGTTTGTATTCTTTCAAAAAATTAAATTTTTTTTATAAAAGTATTGCCTGGAGGATTTACAAAATATTTTAATATGTTTATGTATTTGGGATGGTAGGTTTAGGAGATGCAATATTTGAACCCTAAACATATTTTCTGTCATTGGTCACTTTCTGTCTTTCACTATTTAACTTTTTTTCAGCCAACATCGGAGACACAATGTTTTAGTTCGAAACCACCAATAAAATGAGTTGACTCCTATTAGTTGTGTATCTTCCTATTACTTAATATTATTGTATGAACCTAGGTGTGAAATGACCTCCCAAAGATTAACAGTAGTTGTATTATTATATGATGTACATTATAAACAGAACTTTACACAAGGATTATAACATAGTTAATTATATGTATTGAATGCTTGAATGCTTAACCGAGAAGAAAGGTTTTTAGATTTTCACGGCCAAAAGCATTTTCGTTATTTGTTTTTGGGGTGTTAAGCCGTGTTGCGCTACCTCCTTCTTTAGCCAACGTTTCGGACATCGTTGCAGTGTCAGCAGATCATCGTTGCAGGGTCATCGGCAGATCCGGTAGATGTGTGATCTGCCGGATCTGCCCTGATGGTGGACACTGCAACGATGTCCGAAATGTTGGCTAAAGAAGGAGGTAGCGCAACACGGCATAACACCCCAAAAACAAATAACGAAAAAAGAGAAGAAAGGTGTTCAAACATCACCGATGCACAAAATTAAATTTCCATTAAGTCGTAAACTTTTCGATAAAATAAGATAATTGTTGTCGAAAGCTTTCCGTGCGACTAGTGGTTTACCGCAAGGTAGTCGCCCTGTTTTGTTCCTAATTTTCATCGACGATAAAACAAATTGCATCGACGATGTCAAGGTATTGCTCTTTGCATATGATATCCAGCTAAAATTACATTACTATATGCAAATAAAATACTAATGTAAATCATTGTTAAATACTAAAATGTTAGTAAGTTTAAGAATTGGTGCACACAAAATAATCCATATTTAAATGTAGAGAAGTGCAATCGGCCTATGCATTCCATTAACAACAAAGCATGGAAATAAGAGATCTTGGTATCATTTGGGATGAAATATTAAATTTTACTAGTCACATCCACCAAATTGTGAACAAAGGTCTGAAAACACTCGGCTTCGTATTAAGAACAACCAAAAACTTTAATTCCTTACAAGCCATAAAACTATTAAACATGTGACTCGTTAGAAGTCTAATTGAATACGACTTGAAAGTTTGGTCTATCAAAATTCATATTAATGGCATTGAGCGAGTAGAAAAAAATTCTACGTAATAAATTAAATATCCCGCTAGAATACAAGCATTATTCTTACTTATTAAACATTCTAAAAGTTCACACAATGGAAGACAGACGTAAAATTAATGATATAACTTTATTATTTAAAATATTTAACTCCAAATTAAACTTTTCCGAGCTACTGCAACTTATAAACCTATACTATACAATACTCTGTTCTCCTGCAGTATATATAAGCAGAACCATATTGCCCATGAACCATATGAACGAGCAGTTTCACACTATGGAAAATCAATACTTAGGTGATATTGACATGATTAATGTTAAATTGGTTAATTTCGTAGATCATATTTAAAATCTATTCCAACCCTATTCTAAATTTATTTGTCTCTTTGTAAATCTATCTGAAAACTATGTATTTCTTGTGTTTTTATTATTTCTGGTGTTAAAGTTATGCTGCCCAAATTCATTTAAAAGTTCTCTGGGTGTAAAATAAATAAATAATTAACAATTAATTTTAAAAATTGCCTAGGCAATCGACCTATGTACAGTAAGGTGGTCCAAAATTTTTTTTAAATAATTTTTCATTTGGCCACCCCGCGAATTTGTTACACGTATTCATAGAAATAACATAGTAAAATTTCAGCGAGATAGCTCAAGTAGAAAGGGGTGCTCAATCGAGTGTTGTTTTTGAATTTTTTGTGTATAATGCTTAATTTTTACTTTTTGCTACAGGCCAGTTTCGTGTGTTAAACTATTAAATAAATATTAAAATAAACTACTGAAGAGTTTTATAAACACATTTGAACAGTATTTGATACTTATTTAGCAGACTGTGAGGTGAATCAGTGTAGTAAAATGTGTTCATCTACTCGAAAAAAAGACGAAATTTTTCTAATTGGGGTACGAGATATTGAGCCATTGATGAGGCTTAACCAACATCCTACTCTTCGGCAAGTTATACTCCGTTATCACTACATATTAAATGATTCCAAAAATGTGAAAGATTCGGCGCATGTACTTATTCAAGAACTTATAAAAGTATGGAGTAAATCTAGTATTCCGACCAGACAACAAAATCACTGCATTGAAAAACTGATTAAGTTTCTTGAAAACTGGCTGCTATTGAATAAAAATAGAGGAAGAAATTCTGAAGCACAAAAAAAAGGAGAGTATTTGTTTAAAAAAGAACTAGACAAACTTTTCGATATTGCCCATGCAAGGGCTTTGAATTTGATAAAAATTGCGGAAGACAGAGCGTTTCTCATCGATCAAAGATGAGAACGTAAGATGATTATGACCTCAATCGACAAGAAACTAGAAAAGGTCAAAGAAAGTTCTCTAAAACGGAAACAAAAATCTGAAGAATTGAAAGAAATGGCTGCTGAAAGTAATGCTTCATCTTCGGTGGTGTCGAGACAAGAGTTAGAACTTGAGTGCAGCTTCAGTAGCATTTCTAGTAATGCTAGCATGTTAGAGGATAAGTCCAAAGATGAGTTTGTAGTGCGTTGAGCTGTCTACAAGTGACGTATTTACACAATACGTTACCAGTGCGCTTGATCGTAATAAGATTTAAACTAATCAAGAGAGAAGAAAAACAAATTGTTCGATTTGTTACACCAGTAAATGACTTAATAATTTGGAATAGCTTAAAATTGTACGAAGCCATTGATTCCAAAATCAGTATAGCAGCTAGGGGTGTCTTAGAGCGTCACTTATGGTATTTGTCAGATGAACTAGTCTCATTTACCTTGTCTTGTTGTTGTTGTTGTCTGAGAAGCTGTCTGATGCTGAGAAACAGGCCATTGTTCAAAAAATAAATTCTGATGGCGGTAATCGTTCAGTACGAGGTGATTCTGCTAAGCTTGCCTCAGAGGTTACGTTAGAAGCTTTTGCAATACAAAGAACGTTGAAAACGCTCTTAGTTCTTGATATCAAGGACTATTTCTTGTAATTACCTCCTGAGACTTGGAATAACAATGTTGATTACCTTCAAGGCAAAAGCTGAGTCAAAAATTTGCGTGTTGTTAATGATACAGCGGAGAGAGGTGTTAAACTATTTGAAGATTACAACACGATACTCACTAAGAAAAGCAATTTTTACTTCACATCGTTGAACAGAACAGAAAAATCGTTTCTATTGAAACATTCAAAATGTAGTTAACAAACACAGTTTTTAAAGATTGTGACTAATATTATGTTAATTATTGCTTTGTTACCAAATTTTGTTCAAATTTAAATACGTTTTATGCTTTTTGACTAAAATACTTGTAATATTAATAAACCTTAAATTACGTGTTTTACTTAAAATCCAGAACTTTTGTCAGAAACTTCTAATTCGATGAGCACCCCCTTGTATTTAAGATAGGGAGCTGAAATTTTTTACACATAATAGGAATGATAGGTGTAACAAATAAAATGGGTGGCTACATCCATATTTGAATAAAAAAAAATTACCATATAGGCCTGGACCACCTTAATGTACAGGTTGAAGAGACGTACCTGACTCACTCCAGTGATATTATTTGGAGTAAAAAAGGTACATAAAGTTTTGGTCTCCTTTGACATTTTTCGTTCTCTTTATTTTTTTTTTCAAAACAAACTTTTTTCTTTCACTTGTGGTCACTGGTTACATAGCCGAGTAACCACAACCACCCAATCCTTCACGCCGACTCTAATTATCGTACGTTAATCGATGAGTAGCGCTAGTCGATAGTTTGCTCATATTGGTGAAATATTCCCTTAGTGTAATGTACTCGTAAGTCGGTTACGTTACTGTACGTAAGTCCGTTATTTTATTGAATTTCTTGCAAACGGCGATGTAGGTAATTAATTTTATTACACCAACAACGAGTTTGTTTGATTGTGAAATAACATTCCTTGAAAAAAGTAAAGCCGCTTCGCCGGATCCGGTCTCAGCATTAGATGGAAATGTCCCATTCGAGATAGGATTCCATTCAATTCACCGCGTGAGGATGAAAAATCACTACGCGAAAAAAAGAGACGCAGGAGATATGTCTCGCGGAAATTGTAAAAACAGGCCCCTACGCGTATTGTGTCGCGAGAGGCGTGAGAAATAGTTAGCGTCATTTCCATTTTTGTGACAATAAAATTTATCACGGAATTTTCAGACTGACTATTGTCACTACAATTTCACTGTCGGAAGTAATATATTACCCCAGTGAGGCATACAAAGAACTAATACAAGATTATATAAACTTTTTTTGAGCAATAATTATTTATTTATGTTTTTGGAATATTTACAGAGTATTTAATTTGAAAAAATTATAAGATTAACATTGTAAAGAGCGTAAAGTAAAACACTTAAAAATGATAATGGAAAGATTTGTATTTCTTTTTCTAGAAATGTTAAGAATAATTATTAGAAAAAAACAAGAAGATATAAACAAAGACATCAAGAGGGATAAAAAGAGAATAATAAATAGAGTTAATAACAACCTTCTTCAATTTTCGCAAATTCACTTTGATGAAAATGAAAACAAATCACTTTGTAAAACATCATTTCTACATACATTCAAGCGAAATATTTTTCTTACAAATCACTTTGTAAAACATCATTTCTACACACATTCAAGCGAAATATACAAAACATTAGAAGTCATGTCAATAAAACAACTTTATGCCAAATCTGCTCTGCTATACTTCCTCCAAAACAAACTCCATATTCCAATCCAACCAAAAACAATAATAAAAACCCGGTCCTTAACAAATATAACCCTGAACATACCGATAACACACACTACTCACGGACAAAGACATTTTCAGTATTATGCAACCAAACTTTTTAATTATATGCCCATTACTCTGAAACAACTCCTAACTGCAAATACATCTACCAACATTCACAAAAAACATATCACAGCCTGGATCAAAAATCAAGATATTCACTTTATACAAAATACTTTAATCCCTAACCAAACTTAACCAAACTATAAAATAAATAAACATGTCTTTCAAGAATTTACCAACTATTCATATGTACATATATATACCTTATACGTATTTTTTTTTCTTCTAAATATTCAATGTGCAATTATCATTAAAATGTAAAAAAATAAGATAAAAAAACTAACTTTCTACTACAACACATAAATACCTGTACTTGTCACACTTAATCATAAACACGTAAACACCTCAGCACAGGTTCTCCTAGTGAGGTGTTCACGAAACATACAATATTACCAACCAACAGTTTCACCTTCTCAAACCTACCTTACACCCAACATAATGAAATGAAATATTAATATGTAAAAACTTTTTTTTTTTCCAAATATATTATGTAAAGATGTTTATAATAAGGTAAAAACTGTAATATATATAGATATAAATAAATAAATAAATAAACATATAATCGAAATTATCAAAATTTTAGTAGATAATTTTTATTAGGTTAGTGGTGGGATATGATTATCTTCACGGCAAAAAGTATTTTTGTTATTTGTTTTTGGGGTGTTATGCCGTGTTGCGCTACCTCCTCCTTTAGTCAATGAAGTCCGAAACGTTGTCTAAAGGAGGAGGTAGCGCAACACGGCATAACACCCCAAAAACAAATAACAAAAATAACAAAAGAGATTAGTGGTGTTTTACAAAGCTACTTGTTTTCATTTGATTTAAATAAAAACAATTCACATTCGACTTAAAATATAAACACTCTCCAAGACATGTCATGTTAGTTGATTGCTTTTTAAAATATGCGAGACATACTCGTATAAACACAGGCTTGCCTAAATGAGGTTAAAAATTGTATTGTGAACAGTAATAACTAAAATGTAAAGAAACAAAAAAATAAATTAATAAATACATGTATATGGACAGTGTCTATTAGACAGTTTCAATCATCTTTGCTTTCAATACAAAGACGATACATTTGAGAATATTTTTATATTATTTGCGGTCCTAATATGATTACAAAAAATTGTTAATAATATCAGGAGAAGAAGTAACCTCCTTTTAAAACTACTTTATATGCAGTAAATTAAGGAATTATTATATTTTTCTCAAGAATATTCCGACCTTCTTGTTACCTAGCCTCATTAATTTTATTGGTGACCTTTCCAATAGATTCCAGTCCATTTTTATATCGAAGTCACAATAAATATTTCGTCTTACAAAGGAAACTCACACTTCTCGAGGTTTTTGATCGGGAATTTTGTAAATCATATACATTCGTTAAAAAATATTTATTTATAAATAAATTATTATAATTCCAAAGAGTTTTTGTTGGCACCGATGCACAGCCGGGAGAAAGACACAAAACGACCACCCAGCATTTGTAAGTTGGTAGGTTAAATTTTCTGCATGAGAACAGTTGGTTTTTACGACTTTTTCTTAAGTTCAAGTGCTCGGCAGTGGAACGACTTTACAGCTTTTGTAAACCAGATTCAATTCTTACTTTCCTTAAAAAGACTCCATACGGCATCTGCAAAGATAACAGTGCCTCTGAGAGCGATCTGTGTGAAATTATCATGACATTAATTAAAATAAAATCATTGGGAAAATACGGGTTGTTTTACAAATTCTTTAAAT
This sequence comes from Limnephilus marmoratus, assembly GCA_917880885.1. Taxonomy (NCBI): domain Eukaryota; kingdom Metazoa; phylum Arthropoda; class Insecta; order Trichoptera; family Limnephilidae; genus Limnephilus; species Limnephilus marmoratus. The sequence continues at coordinate 24,278,601 of OU862916.1, read as the reverse complement.
AAAAACTCCGGGGTCAAAAAAAAACGAGTGTGCACACACGACTGAAGTAAAACTACAAGACAAACCTCGCCCCATGAACCCAGGTTAGTTACTTAGTTACCAAACGTAGCGAACGGGGTGACCTATGACCTAGGGGTGACAAATGACATTGGGGTGAAATATGACCATGGGGTGACCTACGACCTTGGGGTGACCTATGACATTGGGGTGAAATATGACCATGGGGTGACCTACGACCTTGGGGTGACCTATGACATTGGGGTGAAATATGACCATGAGGTGACTTACGACCTTGGGGTGACTTACGACCTTGGGGTGACCTACGACCTTGGGGTGACCTACGACCTTGGGGTGACCTACGACCTTGGGGTGACTTACGACCTTGGGGTGACCTAAGACCTTGGGGTGACCTACGACCTTGGGGTGACCTACGACCTTAGGGTGACCTACGAACTTGGGGTGGCCATCCTAATCCTTATCCTTATCCTTATCACTTCCCAAGTCAAGCGTGCGTAAAGGCCCTCGCCATCGATCACCGTTCGCATCGATTACCGTTCGCATCACACTTTTCGTAACAATCACCACTTTTCGTAACGCATTCACCAGCTTACCCCCCAAGTCGAGCGTGCGTAAAGAAGTTTTACTTCAAAAACACTAGGCTTTTATTGGTGATGGAATACAACGAGTTCGGATGGCTTTATTAGCAGCGGGTAGGAATGATTCTGAGCCTTGCAATCGTATTTATATCGTCATCCCTGCATTTTCGAAAGCTTTATTGTTACCAGTACCATCTACGAGTAACTCCTTCAACTAATTTCTAGGATATCAAAGTTCTGATTTTTCCAAGTAAACTACATTTTTTTAAAGTTTTCAACAAAACATTCAATTCTACTTCACTTCAATGTTTTGAGTCGAGAGTAGGTGTTAGAAGATATTCTTGCGACCAGGCAGGGGGCCGTCACGTTTTATTCACATTTTCCTTTCATCTGAATATTTTTCTTCTGTTCCGTCACCCACTCTCCCTTCCCGGCTCCCACACCTACCATCCCGGCTCTCCCCTATCATCCCGGGTCCCGGCAGTGCTACGCAGCTTCACACAGCCTCCCGCAGCCGGGGTAACTATTTACAAACCATTGCAACTTAAGGAAAATTTTCCGTGGCTTAATAAATTTTTAGTGGATGGAATGAAATAATCATCCAGGTGCTATCATAAATTTATAGACGCAACTAAAAAAATTAAAAGTATTTTCATTTTAACCAGTTCATTGTCATAAATTTTAGGCTTTCTGCGTGGCTCCGTTTCAAGTTATTCCGTAAATTCTTTTGAACTAAGTAAAATATTATGACTTTAACTTTGATTAAATTCATCCGTTCCTCGTAGTTCGCGTCAAATATTTAGGTACGTAGTATATTATTATGAGTATCATCATTTCATCATTACATAGTATAAAATGAAGTCGAACAAAATGTATGTGCGCTTAGATCTTTTAAACTACGCAACGGATTTTCATGCGGTTTTCAGCAATAGATAGAGTGATTCTGGAGGAAGGTTTATATGTATAATATGCTTATTATGATAGAGAAAAGCCAAGAAATTCAAATATTCAATTCAGGCAGCGGGCAGCTGGCAAGCGGCTGGTGTGGATTTTATAAAGGTTGGGTAATGGCGTTGTGTTTCGTTAGCCACAGCAACGTGTGGCAGGGTCTGCTTGCTATTTACAATCCTCAAGAGTCAACCCATTTTTCGTTGTGTTTTAAATATCAATTTTGATATATATGAACTATCAATCTTCCAAATAAAATACTCCCTTTACCGGACTCATATATTATGTAACCTCTATTGCTTGCAAATCGGTAACTTTATTATGCACTGACTGCCTTTTGTTATTTGTGGAAAATACACGTAAATTTCATGTTGGATTAAACTTTATGGCAAAACACCCCTAATTGCAATAAGCGTAGATTTGTACCTTTATGGCAGAACACTGCTAATAAAAATAACTGTAGGTTCCCGCTTTTGTGACCGACGATAGCACATAATTGTATCACTTCAGCTTTCGAAAACAAATAAAAAAAACTGGATTAAGTCAACAGGAAAGGTTCCGTGAAAAAACTAACTGGAAAATAAAGAATAACATTTACACGAACCATAAACACAAAAATCTAGTGAATGGTTATTTTTATATTAGAGGTTCAAATCACGGTAGAATGATAAAAAAAATTCACATTTATGACAGAACACTCCTAATAACAATAATCATCATAAATTCTCAGATTTACGACCGAACACTCCCAATAACAATAATTATCATAGATTCTCACATTTATAACACAATACTCCTAACAACAATAATCATCGTGGATTTTCACCCTTTGACAGCATACTCATAATAATAATAACCATTGTAGATTCTCAACTTTACGACAGAATACTCCTAATAATAAAAACCATTGTAGATTCTCACCTTTATGACAGAATCCTCCTAACAATAATAACCACTACAGATTCTTATCTTTGTGACAGAATACTCCTTATAATAACAACCACTGCAGATTATCATCTTTGTGACAGAGTAGGTACTCCTAATAATAATCATCATCATCGATTCTCACATTTACGGCAGAACACTCCTAATAACAGTAATCATCATAGATACTCACATTTATAACAGAACACTCCTAATAACAATGGTCATCGTAGATTCTCACTTATTGACAGAATACTCCTAATAATAATAACTATTGTAGATTGTCACCTTTGTGACTACTCCTAACAATATTAACCACTGTAGATTCTCACCTTTATGACAGAATACTCCTAACAATATTAACCACTGTAAATTACTTAACTTCATGACAGAATACTCCTAACAATAAGAAACATCACAGATTCTCACAGAGAATTATGACAGAAACCTCCTAATGAGTATAATTGTATTAACGAAAAACACCCTACAATGAGACTCATGAAAAAATGCCTTATATTTTAATAAATATTTGTGTTACCTACAGTAACACAAATATTTATCTTACTGCCGTGATATTAAAGCATCAAGTGCAAAATATTGTAACCATCTGAGTACTAGTATTGAGTTCCGCAGTACCGCCCCGGGCTTAGCAAGGGTTTGTAATTACGCGTTTGGATCCGTGAACCATTTATCATCCGTGATGAAAAGTAAATGTCTGTGTATAATCCACAAGTCCTCATCTCTTTCTTCTCTCGGTAGTCGGATCAGGAGTTTCCTGAATACTAATGTGTCGTATAAATAAAATCTCGAATGGCGACAAGCCGTAATGTGATTTTAGGAAAGATAGTTATTTTGATACAACGTTAATAATATACATAATTAAATAGCAAGGTGCACATAAATGTGTAATAATCCAAGTAGGTACTAGCCAGCTTTGCCAGTTATTTATAAGCATTTATTTATTCCTTCTTCAAACTTCGCAAATTTATTTTGTGGCATCATTTTTCATATAATGAATAACTTATTACTTTGTATAAAACCACTATTTTTAAAACAATATCAACATGTTTCGACAACAATGTTGTCTTCATTAGGATATGTTACTATGATAAATGATTATACTTGTTTATCATTTATCATAGTAACATATCCTGATGAAGACAACATTGTTGTCGAAACATGTTGATATTGTTTTAAAAATAGTGGTTTTATACAAAGTAATAAGTTATTCATTATATTTATTTATTCATTACACATTAATTTCCTAAAATAGTTGAAAAATTATCACTTCTTCGAAATAAAATAAAAAATGGCTATGTGCTCAATCACCATCTTTGCTTGCAATACTATTACACAGACGATACATATAGGCACTTTCAATCAGCTTTGCTTTCAATACTATTACACAGACGATTCATGTAGTCACCTTCAATTACGAGTATATTTGCTCAATCATTATTTCAAGGCATTTTATTTATTCATTACACATTAATTTACTAAAATAGCTGAAATTTACTTCATTGAAATAAAAAAAAAATAGCTATGTGCTCAATCGCCACCTTTGCTATCAATACTATTACACAAACGATATATGTAGTCACCTTTAATCATCTTTGCTTAATCGTTATAAAGGCATTTTATATATTCATTACACTCATTTATATTGAAAAATCTTCCGAGAAAAGATACTTGCCGCCAACGGGACATGAACCCGTGTCCTTCTAATTGCCGGTCGGATGCTCTGACCACTGAGCTATGGCGGCTTATCAAATACCCGCCAAATAATTCAATATATACTAGTGTTTCATTCAACAATTACTGCTTATTATATTTTTTCCACCTGAAAACAACCAACTTTATTTTTGCGAGAGAGACATTGTTAGTGTTATCCCTCGCTAGGTGGCGTCGAGACAAATTATGTCTGCATTTATTAGGGAAATACTTAAACTTGTCAAATATTAATTATTATTATTATTTTTAATTTTTTTTTAATTTATAAACTAACGTTTAGACAAGATTTTTATGCATATCACAAAGGGTAACAATTATTATAAGCAATAATTGTCAGCCTGAAACACTCATTTACATTGAAAAATCTTCCGAGAAAAGATACTTGCCGCCAACGGGCCAACGTCCCGTTGGCGGCCGAAGATTTTTCAATGTAAATGAGTGTTTCAGGCTGACAATTATTGCTTATAATAATTAGTCATTACACATTAATTTCCTAAAATAGCTGAAAAATTTACTTCTTCGAAATAAAATAAAAAATGACTATGTGTTCAATCATCATCGTCGCCGCAAAATTCAACACTCGTTTTAGAAAATCTATATTTCTTTTTGTACATACTCTAATTGATGCATCATGCTTTATGGAAGAAGCAATGTGATCTTTTTGACAGTTGATTGGATATTTTAAAACTGCATATCTCGTAATGGAAATGTAAAAAATATATACACTTTGAGAATTTTACTGCTTCAGGTAGACGTATTTATGATGTAATTTATTTTAACATTGAAGAAAAGATAACACTGATAATTTAAACGAAAATATGAAAGGGTACAAGACACGGAAAAATAAAAAGATTAAGATCGTAACTGGCAACCAAGAACCTCTCATCTTACCGGGACAAACGTCTTAATTCGGCTACTGAGAGGCTCTTATCCTTTTTTTATATGAGCTCCACACAGTAGGCCCTAAGGAAAATAATTTTCCTCAGGGCCTATGTCATCTTTGGTTAGGGTTTTTTAAGGAAAGGAAGGAGACGAGAGTTCTGGGAAGGAAAAGGGTTTAAGGGAATCTGGGGTTCAGTGTGTCCTGGTCATCTGCCTCCAAGACCTAGACTAACCTCACCCCGTGAACCCGGGCACCCCTGCTAAATCATCATACGTAGCGAACCACTTGGGGTGACCTATGGTTTAGATCATTAGTGTTATTTTCTTCTCCAATCATATATTACATTGATGGAAATAACCTTCAAAAGTTATAAAAAGAGAGTTGTTCTAATAAAAAAAAATTATTTTAGTAAATATTTTGTTGCCGCGCAGCTAAAACAATTAAAATATTAGTTTTAGTTAAGTACCTGAAAATACTCTATTGAAATTGTATTAAAGCTTGAAGTTTAAAATATTAAAGAAATTATATTAATGAGACAGTTTTAACCGAAATGTGTACCTGCGGTCATGAACAAAAATAATAGAACACCCTTTTGAAGTTATTCAATTATTCAAATTTGGTTTTACGGCGAGAAGTCAATATCGTTCAACCATTTTGCAAATCAATCTGCCCACCTGCCACCCCAAAATCGTAAACAATTTTGAAATTTCCAACAACTGGAATAATATTTGGCTAAAACCCAACAGAGGTACCAACGTAAGCCATCTTGCCACCGAATCGGGATTTATTGCATTCGATACATTTCAATGCGGACTAGGGACTTGTAGCTTGGGCTGCGGCTGTGGCTTGTGGTTCATTGTGACCGGCCACAGTTAAAACAATCTACCGAGTTGTAGAAACGAGGTAAACTTATCGAAGCGCTGCAGCAGCGCAGGAGACCAAATAATTTGTAATTTGTTTATGCAGATGAACGTCCGAGACTTTGTTGGATGGTTTGGTTAAATCAGTAACTTCGAATTTGGGTGAGTGCACCCGTAAAAAGGCCTATCCAATGGATGTATAGTTGCTTGTCCAATCTTCCGCAATTTGTTATCCATAACAAAACTAGCGACCAAGCAACATCAAATTTTGGTATCCCACAAGGCACCGTTCGGGAACCAATATTATTAATTTTGTATGTAAATGATACATTCATTCAACCATTATATGAACAAATTATCTTTTACGCCGATTATTCAGTTCTTACAACAAAATAACAAAAAAATACGGGAAAAAATTTATTTAAAAGCAGAAGATATAAATAATAAAAAAAACATGGTTGACGATATTCTCCTATGTTATCCCATTCGAAATTAATACTAACAATATACCTACTTCAAATCTTAAAATAATCGTTCATGATTATTCTCTCACACAATACAATCGCACAATACTCACACTATCGACCAAAATGTTCACGTCTGAAAATAACAGATATTATAATTATTTATTAAGGAATAATCATTGATAAAACGTAAAATATAATGAGAATTAGGAAATTAATTTATATATTCTTACGAAAGAGAAATTTCTCAGGTTGAAAATTTTTTCGCACCTAAAAAGTTACGTTGATCAAAAATAGAATGAGTCACGGGATTTTGGAGTAAATGTTTGCATGTATTTCAAGTAGAGTGAGGTATTAATATTTTTTATCAGTACCAGTCTATGTACACACATATGTTTCTTCAAAGATGAGTGAGAATTATTTTAATGTAGGTACATCTGCCGAACTTCAATAATATCGAAGATTGCGTTAGAGTCTGTATAGAGTTGGCCTAAGGATTATTTACATAATGATTTTCTGTGCCTTTACGATAGGTTCTAGTGCAGAAGAATCCCCGTACTGTGATGCCACACTCGATAAAAGATTAACAGACGGCATAATATATCATTTCCATGTATTGTCAGTTGAAAAAGTTTCGTATAGTTCTGAAAGAGTGCATGGTATTCAGTGGCAAACAAATTTTAAAAGAGAGATTCGTTCTTGGATCCAGGAGCAAAATCTCTACTCTTTTTGTCAGAAGATCGTGCCTCACATGCAATCAGTTATTGTCGGTTTTAAGGACGTTCATACACCGTGGCCTAAGTAGACAGAACTGGAGATAAAAATCAATCTAACCGAGAGTCTTTCTTTAATTGAATTAAAAGACAATACCTACCTTTTTTTACATTAACTCCACACAGGAGGCCCCGAGGAAAATAATTTCCCTTAGGGCCTATGTCATCTGAGATGCTGTGTGAACGGTCTTTTTAGGAGAGGAAGGAATGAACATTGGTCTTGAAGAGACCCATGTTGTAGGAAGGAGGAAACACAAAGGCCGGCAAATCGTTCCACAGCCGAGCTGTTGAACACAAGAACGAGTCGAAGAAGCGACCCGTTCTCATGTAACAAATATCAACCATGTACATATGTTGGGCACGCGTTTGGCGTGTTTCTCGACCATACACCGCTGCCGAAAGGATCAATGACGCTAGTTCCTCGGAGCATCTTCCATTGTAATACCAGCAGAACAAGGATAGCATTCCCACCCGACGCCTGTGCTCTAAAGGTTGCAATCCGTCTGTTAAGATAGGAAAATCTATTAAACGGACCGCCCGTTTCTGCACAGAGTCGAGGGTATTTTTCAAGTATTTTGGAGCTCCAGACAAGAGGTAGCTGCCAAATTCTACCGTGGGGCGCACTTATGATTTGTACAGAGTTAGCGGTTGTGTACTATTAAAGTATCTGCGGGCCTGTACAGTACGCCCAGTTTTTGGGAGGCTAACTTTACTGTGGCGTCGATGGAGCCCCCATATCTTAGCTGGTCACTTAGGGTTACACCAAGCAAATCAACGGTCTGTTCAAAACATTGCTTTCGTTGAAGGTGACTAGATTTTCATTTCGATTCCTTTTGGACATAATCATACAAGGTTGGGTCTTTGAAACATTAAATTCAACAAGATTATTTTCACCTCAAGAGAAAACACTCTCGGGGTAACCGTCGATTATAAATCTAAATCCAATCTTCATTTTTATATCACTACAAAAACTTTAAATTTCACTTAAACTCTGGTACGACTCCAACACATTCGTGTCGTTAAAAGAGCTGTATTTTTGCAACTAGTCTATTACATCATTATTATTAACGACAATGGCGGTGGTACAACGAATAAACTTGAGTAGTGACTGCTTTATAACTGCCGGACATGGAGTAAGTACCCTGTACAGTTGCCGGACATTCATTGGATTTAATGCAGGGATATTATTTCCTAACAGATAGTCATTTTGTTTAGGGTAGTGCGCTGATCTCATTGAAATAAAAACTAATTTCTCATTATTTTTAGAACAATCAATTGATTTTACTAAATTAGATTTCTCCATAATTGACTGAGCGTAGCATATAATTAAGAAGAACCGATTTGCATTTCGTCCGTCGAAATTTTTTTGTGCATTAAGTTCCGTTTTTTGGACTCGCAACAATAACATTTGGCTGTCATCAGTTCTTTTGTTTTGCTCTTTCAAAAAATATTCTTAAACCAATCTTTTTATTGTGTTTTGGCTGTAAAAAGTTTAGTGTGTTGGAATCTTCTCCCCCCTGATCTTCCAGGAGTCACTTCTTGCTGCTCATTTTCAGATATTTATATAATTTTTTCACTTCTGTCTCTTTTTATATAAGCTGTAATTTTTTGAACAATGGAGGAGGATTTCCCTCCTGTACCCCTTACAAAGCCCCCAGATTCCCCTCCTGACCCTCCAGATGGAGACATTTCAGATAAAATAGACTTTTCAGAACATTCAAACATTTCAGACAATGAATCTGTCATCCTAACCTCAATTAAAAAAATAAAATTTAGTCCCCTTTCCCCAAAAAAACATGATTCGCCTTTGTCTTCTCAGTCCCCTCCAGCTCTTCCTCAACCTCCTCCAACAATCTTTTACTCTACTCATTCCCGTGGCCCCTACATTGTATATGCGCAAAAAACTGAACAAGGTAAAACCATCCATCCTCTTGAATTTGGTAAATTTCTTTCAAATAACAAGAACCTTTCGATTAAACCTGGAGGTGTTAAAGCCGAGGGTCGCTTCCGAATCTCTGTTGAATTCCTGTCAGGTTCAGCCGCCAACAACTTTATCAAAAATATATTTATTTCATCTAATTCTAAATTCAAGGCGTACATCCCAACTTTCAATGTCACTCGAATGGGCCTGGTCAGGGGTATCTCGACCGATCTGTCCATTCCAGAAATCCTATCCTCACTTTCAACCCCCCAACATATCGGCAATCCCATAAAAGCCAGGAGGCTAAATTATAAGGACACCTCTGAGGGCATCGTTTCCTGGAAGCCCTCCCAATCTGTCGTCATCACATTCGAGGGACAATCTCTTCCCTCCCATATTTATTTATTTTTCAACTCCTTACCAGTTGAAATGTACACTTATCCCACCACTCAATGTTTCAACTGCTGCCGTTTTGGTCATACCAAAGCTGCATGCAGATCCCCTCCCAGATGTTTCAAATGTGGAGAAAACCACTCGGCTGACCAATGTTCTTCTCTCTCTTCACCTAAATGTTTTAACTGCTTAGGCGCTCATTCCGCCATTAACTCTTCTTGCCCCGAACAATCTCGCCAAAAAAATATAAAAATTTCTATGGCCTCTGAGAACTTGTCTTTTCTGCAGGCTTCTAAATTATTCCCGCCTGTCAAAAAATCATTTTCCGAGGTTTTAGCCAGTAACTCTTCATCCAACCCTCTCGCCACCTCCTCAACATCTTCCCGTTCAACAAAATTCACATACAAAAACCCTATCTCTAAACAGGCTCGTGGATACGATCAGCAACAACACAACTCACTTCTCTTAAATCCCAATGGTTCTCCTCTTTCACACGCCACAAATGGGTGCGCAAACAATTATAATTCATCTTCAACAAACTATCAAAAGCTTTCTGAACAACTCTCCCAAGATAATTCTTCATTTATTCAAACTCTTATTATGCTTCTAATTGACCTAATTTCTTCTCAAACTAATCTACCGTCCAACGCTGCTTCTATTATTTCCACATTAAAATCATTTATTCAAAATGGCTCTTCAAGATGTCAGAATTCTTCAGTGGAATAGCCGCAGTGCTATTTCTAACAAATCAAACCTTCTTAACCTATTGAATTCAAACCTTTTTTCTGTGGCTGCTGTCTCGGAGACATGGTTTACTCCATCCACCCACTTTAATGTGGGAGGGTACTCCTGTCTCCGCGATGATCGCCCGGAAGGTACGGGCGGTGGTGCTGCCCTTTTTATTAAAAAATCCCTTCCGTTTTTCCCAATAAATAATATCAAACCCCCCAATGCTGACTTTCAAATGGTTGCAGCTAAAATAAAGGACACTTCCTTTGTTTCTATCTATCTTCCCCCAACATCGCACTTCAATAAACAAGCGTGGTTGCAAATTGTCCGTCAACTAAGCCCTCCTTTCTATTTATTGGGTGATTTTAATGCCCATTCCCCCGTCTGGGGTTCTGCTTTCTGTGATCGAGACGGTCGAAGTGTGATGGATTTCCTAGATGAATCCAACCTTTTTCTTTTGAATGACGGATCTCCTACTAGAATCTCTCGCCCCAACACAAACCCCAGTGCAGTGGATCTCTCCATATGCTCTATTAATCTGGCACCTCTCTCCTCGTGGGTGGTGTCCCCTGACCCCTGCTCCAGTGATCATTTCCCGATCACCATCACTTATCAAACTTCTTTCCATTCAGACAAGGCCCATATTTCGACTAAGATTAAAACAAAACACACCAAATGGGACGAATTTAACTCACATATGGATAAGTTTATACAAAATTTATCCTATACCGATACATTATCTGTCAAAGATGACTACGATAACTTCAAATCAATGCTCGTAACTGCAATCAATAAATCAAATCCTCCCCCTAAAACCAAATCTCTCAAAAAACTCCCTCCATCTCCCTGGTGGGATGAGGAATGTTCCAAAGTAGTGAGAATTCGGAAAGCTAAATCTCTTTCCTATCGTCACAATATGACTATGGAGAACTATCTCATATACAAAAATGCCGAAGCCAATGCCAAAAGGGTATTGAGGTCAAAAAAAAAATCCGGGTGGTACAACTTCTGCAGTTCAGTATCTCCGAACACTCCAATTTCGGAAGTTTGGTCTATGATTCGAAGATTTCGATCCTCCTTCAGTCCAACATCTCCTCGAGCTTCTCATTCTAAATGGATAGACGAGTTCTTGGACAAAATTGCCCCCCCTTCTGTACCTAACTTAGATGAAATAACTCCAATCCACAACACTCCTATGTCTGATTATTGGCTTGACTCTCCATTCACTTTAATTGAATTAAAAAATTGTTTATCAACAGTCAAGGACTCATCTCCAGGCAGAGATGGTATACCTTATAGCATTATCAAAAATAGTAATGATAATGTTCTAAATCACTTTTTAAGCATCTTAAATAAAATCTTCCAGACTGGCATAATACCTGATGACTGGAGTTCTCAAATAATCATCCCAATTCTAAAATTAAACAAATCACCCAATTCTGGATCCAACTACAGGCCAATTGCTCTTTCATCCACCCTTAGTAAAATTTATGAAAAATTAATTAAAAACCGGTTAGAATTTTTTGTCGAGAGTAATCATCTTCTCTCTCCATCCCAATTTGGATTTAGGAAAAAGAAATCTACACAAGATAACCTCGCCATCATCAGCACTGATATTAATTTATCCATTTCTAACAAAGAAGTATGTCTTGCAGTCTTTATAGACATAGAAGGCGCCTTTGACAATGTTTCCATCCCAATTCTTAAAAAAAAACTTTTAGGCCTTGGCTTACCCCTCATGTTTGTCCAATCTATTATTAATCTTTTTCTCGATAGGAAAATTTTCATTGAGCTACCAGATGTTACTCCTCAGAGTAGGTCAATTTGGAAGGGTTTACCCCAAGGCGATGTATTATCCCCCTTACTGTATAATATATACACACACGATATGCATGTCACCATTCCCCCTCAAGTAAAAGTTGTTGAGTTCGCAGATGACATAGCTTTCTTCTTATCATCCAAAATCATTCCATCCGCCGTCAAATATCTTAATGAAGCCATGGATGCCCTTTGCACATGGCTTACTTTAAATGGTCTTGAACTTTCAGTACAAAAGAGTCAGTGTGTTACCTTCTCAAATCGTCATAATAACCCCCCTGTTCAAATTTTATTTAAAAACACTCCAATCCCCAATGCTTCCGAAGTAAAATTTTTGGGAGTAACATTTGATAGGAAACTTAAATGGTCTTCCCACATTAATAATATAGTTACTAAATGTGAAAAAAATTTAAATATTATCAGATCATTGACTGGCGTTTGGTGGGGTGCTCATCCTATCTGCATTAAGTTGCTCTACAATGCACTTATTCGAAGTCATCTCGACTATGCCTGCCCACTTTTTAGTACTGCATCCAAAAATGCACTCAGTAAATTAGACAAAATTCAATCTAAGTCATTGCGAATAATAACTGGCGCGATGCAATCGTCGCCCATCAATTCCCTTCAAGTAGAATGTTCTGATCCTCCTCTTTATTTAAGGCGTCAATTATTTGCTGACAAATTTGCTCTTAAATGTTTAAATTCTAAAAGTCATCAGATTATTCCCAGAGTCTCGTTGTTCAACGACTCAACACATTCATCTACAATCAGAGCTCGAACTAAACCTCTCCCTGCCATCTGTAAAAATTTTCGCTCTCTCTCAGAGCTTCAAATTATCAAAAATGATCTTCTTCCTTTGTACAAATTAAAATATAGTCACGTCACCCTATCCCCAACGATTTTAGAAGGGATCGGCATCCTTAAAAGTCATTCCAATCTCCCAGCCCGTACTGTCAATAATATGTTCAATGACATTATTTCTTCTAAATGGCCCAACTCTTCTCTTTTATTTACTGATGGCTCCAAATCTCCGGACTCTCCTAACTGTGGTTTTGGTATTAACGTTTACCACAATAATTCTAATGAAAGAATATTTTATTCAATTTCAAACCAATTTTCAATATTTTCTGCCGAGTGCATTGCGATTATTGAATCTCTCAAATATATAATAAAAAATAATTTTGAACATTCTCTTGTTCTCTCTGACTCTCTCAGTTCCCTCCAAAAACTTAAAACAAGTCCTCTTCTTCATCCTGATGATCACTTTGTATGTCTTATTCGAGTATTGATAACCTCCATTCAAAGCTCTGGAAAAACTGTCACTCTGATTTGGATTCCTGGACATGTTGGCATAGTGGGTAACGATATTGCTGATTCCTTGGCAAAACAAGGAGCGTCTAACCCTACAGTTACCCTCGTAAACCATATTCCCCTGTCTGATATTTTTTCCATCATCAAAGATAGATCCCGCAATGATTGGACAGAGTATTGGAACATTGCTAGTCAATCCAAGGGTGCCCGCTACGCCTCAATACAAAGGACTATCCCATCAAAACCGTGGTTTCAAAAATTCCCCCATTTTTCCAAAAAAGAAATCTCCTTACTTATTCGTATGAGAATCGGACATTGTTCCGTTCCTTCTCACCTTTATAAAATTCATGTGCTTGACTCCCCAGATTGTACGTTCTGTGGTCTAGATGTGGGAACTTTGGATCACATATTTTTTGATTGTCCCTCTCTAAATAAATATCCTCTCTTCTATCAAGCGTTATCAAAAATTGCCTCTCCTCCATTCAACATCTCATCTCTTCTAAGTCTGAACTCTACTCCAATCTTCCATAAAATTCTGAAATTTGCACATTTAAATAAAATTAATATATAAATTCACCTTTCCTTTCTCTGTAATTATAAGTGATGGCCTAGAACACCCTTGAAGGGTGAAAGCCAGAAATAATTGAAAAAAAAAAAAAAAAAAAAGTTCCGTTTTTAATATGGTATCTGTTAAATCCCAAATTAATTGTACAGTGAGTGACATCTGTAGTCTTTTTATCTAACTTGAGTATCCTAATCATATGTCGGTAATTCTGGTTCCCTGCAACGCAGGTAGATGTCGCTAGACGTAATGTTTACTTTTTAACCGACAGTTTGTTTGTGCCATGGAGTGGGAGCTAATATTTTATTTTTATTAAAGTACGGTTTTTTTGTATTATTGTTCTCCTTTTTTTCATAAAGATCTTACTAAAAATTACGCAAAGGATTTCCTAGTCTTTTAAAGCCGGGGACCGGGCCGGAAATATATTGATACATGTCTTCAAGTGTTTTTGGATCATGTTTGTCAATTTCGAAAGAAGTCTTGCAAATAAATGTAAAAAATTGCAGTGTGTTTTGAATCAAAGAATGACCTCGCATAAAACCCCAAACGATGCAGTAAAGTTTCAAAAGATTATTTTTAATTTTTGGAGATCGCTGGCAACGGTTAATATGCACTAAAAAAAAAACCTTTTGATTCACCTTAATTACATTAAAAGGCAACTAGGTATTTGCATTGGGGGAAGTGGAAAATATTTCATTCTAAATTTCGATTACGTAAAATTAAAATTAGCTTTCGTCTTATGAGATTGTACGCCATTAGCTATTAGCTCATTCGCTGTCACGTTGGTATGTTGGTATTCCTGATACACTTGAATGTATAACGAACGGCTAGAAGATTTTGAAGGTACGGGGCACTTTCTTTTGAATCACAAACCATGTTACACAAACCTAGCGTAGCCGCTAAACTACTTGAAAACTGGGATGTTTTTCTTGTCTTGACGCGAGTAGGCGTTATAAAGGGGCACTTTCTTTTGTATCACAAACCATGTTACACAAACCTAGAATTCCCATGAAGTCTGCTACGCTTTGCTCTAGCATCTTTTCGTACAGTAACAAGAATACCAACATAACAAAATGACATTTGAAAATAATGTTTGAAAATGAACGGTCTCGTTTCACAGAATGAAAGCTAATTTTAAATTTACGTAATCGAAATTTAGAATGAAGTATTTTCCACTTCCCCCAATGCAAATAGTTGTCTTTTAATGTAATTAATGTGAATCAAAAGATTTTTTCAAAAAAAAAGTGCGTATTAACCATTGCCAGCGATCTCAAAAATTTACCAGGAAGTCATTGGTATGAAATACCAATAACCTGCTTCCAAGGAAGTTCCAAATCTTCTTCTTTTTTAAAAACAAATGCACTCAAATTTTTCAATATTTTTCTTGCCATTGTTCCAAATTTTAAATACTTTTCCAGTTAGGTGATGTGATTATGGAGGGGAACTGGATAAATAACATCGCGTTAGGAACTAAGCGTAATCTTATTTCAAAACCAAACAAAGGTAATAAGGTTAAAGATATTGAGTGCAGCATTCAAATGTATTTTTAACAAAATATCTCTTCGTACACGGTTGTCGCTTTCGTATCTTTAGAAAAACGTGTCCTCACACATATCACAAAATTTCGGTTTATGTATTTTTCATCAAAAACGATCGAAAATGTTCTCAATGTTACATCAGTTAAAAATGTGTACCATCCAGTAAAAGGTCCATCCATTGAATACTATACGAATGTTAAAAAATACTCTATGCAGAACAGAACTGAATGCCGGCGAAACGGTTATAGGATTAAAACAGAATAGCGGCGCACAAACAAACCCCAAAGCTCGAGCCAAAAAGGGAATATTAACTTAATTATGCACATTTTGTCCAGTTAGGAAAGTTTTTTTACAAAAGTGGAATTATATGCAGCTGTCGACCGGTGGGTCAGTTGTACCCACTGAAGAGATAAACCATAGAAATGTGTCGTGGACGTGTCTGGGTCTGAAGTAAGCTCAATTTTCCTTAAATCTGATAGTTAATTCATTTCATTGAATTCTCTTGGACCTAAGAGTCGAAAGGTATAACGTTTATTTAGTGGGAATATTAATAAAAGTAGGATGGTGGAATAATATTCAATCCACCGTAAGTAATAAATGTTTATCTAGGATGACAGGTGACAAAGAAGAGAGTCCGGACAACCTTGCAAACTTTTTATCTACGTTTGTGTCGCTCTCGTGTCATCTCTCTCATACAAAATTTCAAACAAATGTTCATTACAAAATTAACTTCATTGGCCTGTCGGAATAAAGAAGTCCGCAGGTTTTATTGACTGAGCACAGCGAAGGCTTGTTTTATCTTGACCGTTTGGCATTTCATCTGTCTATTGTGTATTCCGTTTCTGTTGAAAATCTGCTGCATTATTCAAGCAAGTCTTACTTTGAATAGATTAAGAAAGTTTGAAAATAAAAGAATTGCCATTGAGATAGTGATGCTTTTTAAGAGAAATTGTGTAATTCCACATTTGAAATAAAAAAGTTACATAAGTTGTATGGTTTGTTATTAAGTAGTAAGAAAATTTTGGTATTGATTTAATAATAGAAAATTATAAACATTATTTTTGGACTTTTAGATCCACTATTCATAAATGTAAATTGAAGTTTTCTATCAAATCGGTATAGATCACCCGTCTGGAGATAATCTGTTCAGTGGTTGTTACAGAGACCATAACATCAGTCGGTAGTATAACTCGAGGGTTTGTAATACTTTTAACTTAATTACGGTAGCAGTACGAAATCTCTTTTTAATTCGTGCCATATTTGTCAAATGGCCGAGTGTATGGCCGCAACATGCTAAGCATACTGTCGGGTATGGCAGCCTTAAAAAGCCTCCAACTTTGCTCAAATTATCCTGAAAACTCTGCCATAACCCCTCTTTCTGTGACATCCATCATTTATGAGAAAGAGTTTACGATGGACCTATAAGTGGTACGACTTTAGTGAATTAATAATTATTTGTTTTTTTGTTAGCTTTTTGTTTGTTTTATTTTAATTTTTTTTGTTATAATTGTTGTTACACAGATTAATAATCTATTAGGCGCTTTTAATATTCCCACATTTACGTCACAGTGACGTTACAAAAAGTCATACGTTCCTCATCACAACAATACTTCAGGTCTTTCTTACTAGCCAACTTACACTTTAAACGATAGTGAGACACAATGCACGTATGTCTTTTTCCTCCAAATGAAAAAAGTTATATTTGGCGGAAACAGACATACGTAGATTGTGTGTTTTACCTTAATTTAATGTGTAAGAAAGAGCTGCTGCATTATCGAAAGGAGTTATCAAATTGTGTGTCTCCCCATTTTTTATTGTGTAAGAAAGAGCTGCAGCATTATTGTGATAAGGAAGTGTGTATATTGCCTATTTTGTTGGCCGTTCCGTAAACGTGAAAATATTAAAAGGCACAGAACTAGATTTCTTATTCTAACAATTTTATCATTTGGGAAGTATTATACAAAAAGTAGGTCATCCAAAGAATAATTACATACCTATATATATATCCCGTTTTAGAATTTCATTCCATTGCACCATTCCTTCTGTCTTACTACGATGTGATAGATCCATGTTCTGCCGTGTGGTATCTTGAACAAGTCGTGGTGACGACTACAGCTGAACTTTTCAGGTACGTATACGCCATAATAAAAATCAAAATCATTTATAAGGTATAACTTATAGGTTCCTATATCCTATTTCTTCCAGTTAACCTAACATGTTATACAGATATGAACACAAATGAAATATAAATATAAAAGTGGTGTAATGCAAAGTGAATTTGTTTTAATTTATTATATAAACATAAATATAAAAGTAGTTGTACTTATGTGAGGTATTCACTTAATAAATGTGTAATGAGACCTGTTCAGAAGGAATGTTTTTAGTGATGACTTAAATCTGAGTGTATCTTGTATTTGTTTAATATCATGTGGAAGGTTGTTGTATACTTTAATGGCCATGTAAAAGGGTCCTTTTTGGAAAATTGTTTTGTTTGCTTTTGGTATTAATAAATTTTCTGTAAACCTTGTAGCGTGTTTATGTGTAGAGTTTTTTTGTGGAAACTTTTCTGGAGATGATCGCACTAACATGCATAACTCCATTATATATATATTTGTCGGTGACTGTAAGAATTTTCAAATTTTTAAATATAGGTTTACATGAATCCCGATTAGCAGAGTTTGTCATTTTTCTTATACATTTTTTTTGGATGATAAAAACATCTTTGGCGTTTACTGAGTTTCCCCAAAAGATAATTCCTTTTTTTATTATTGAATATACATAACCATAGTATGCGGCCATTACCGATTCGATGTTTAATATATTTCTCAGTGTACCTAGAACAAAAGAAAAGCTACTGATTTTGGCTACTATTTTGGATACATGGTCTTTCCAGTTTATATTTGCATCTAGTTGTATTCCCAGTAGTGAACAAGTTTGGGAAGGTTCGATAATATTATTATTGAAGTTTACATTTATGTTTATAGGTGTAGCTTGCACTGGACAAAATTGTAAATCTTGAGTTTTGTTAGTGTTGAGTGACAGATTTTGTGATATCAGCCAATTTGCTATTGATTGACAAGTCTCGTTAATATGTTTATTAAATTCGTCAACGTCTCCATTACATTCAAACAACAAAGCAGTGTCATCAGCAAACATTGAACATTCTGTGCCAGCAATAATTGGAAGTTCGTTTATGTATATAAGGAACAGGAGGGGCCCAAGAATGCTTCCTTGAGGCACACCCTTGTTGATTGTTCTCCATTTGGATTCTACCATGTACTGCATCATTTTTTCGTCAATTTTTGAAATTTGAACTTTTTGTTTACGATTTATTAGGAACGATTCAAACCATTTTAATGATAGACCTCTTATATCCACGTGTTCAAGTTTAATTAAAAGAAGCTTATGATCAACATTGTCGAATGCTTTTGAGCGGTCGAGAAAAATATCTACGGTTTTAGTGCTAACATTAATACTTTCCAGAATTTTGTTCAAGAAATTGAAGACTGCTTGTGTTGTTGAACGCCCTTTACGGAATCCAAATTGTTGTGGACATATTATCTTAAAATTTTCGAGAAAGTTGTAAATGCGATTGTACATTGCTCTTTCAAATATTTTTGAAAAATTTTGTAATAAGGATATTGGTCTATAATTTGAGATTTCCTGTACCCTTTTTATATAGAGGCACAATAATAGATTGTTTTAGGTGTTCTGGGAAGGTTCCTGATTCAAAAAAATTGTTAATTAATATTTCCAACGGGTAACTCAACGCTTCTGCACTTGCTTTAATAATTTTTATAGGGACTTTGTCAGTGCCGACACTGCTCTTATCTTTCAGTTTTACGATAATTCTGATAATTTCCACCTTGCTTACAGGCGTTATAAAGACTGATCGAGACTGTTTGTTTGTGACTGTGTTAGCAGATTGTGTACATTGAGATGTATTTTGTGGTGGTAGCGGAGGTGCAAAGAAAGTATTAAATTCATTTGCAATGTTTTCTAGTTCTGATACCATGGTATCATTTATTTTAAGACAGATTTTTGGCTTAATTTTAGATTTTAAATTATTTGAGTTCTCTTTTATTATGTTCCATGATGTTTTGGTTTTATTCTGCGCACTTTGAATACGTTTACTATTGTAGTTTCGTTTAGCTACTTGTTTTACTTTACTGAGAACTTTTTTGTATTGTTTGTAATGGTTTATGATTGACAGGTCATTTGTGTTTTTTGTTTTATGTATACAATAACAACTGTCAAAGTGAGTACACGTATCCCTTAACCTCTTCATAATAATATTATTAAATAGTGTTTATACTAATAATAGTGGCTTAAAACAGTTACCAGTATAGGTTAAAGAAAGTGCTGTTTAGAATTACGTAAACATACTACATATTACAGTGTGAAATATCAATTGTATTATTAAAATTATATTCTTGAATATTGCTTAAAGCAAAAGGCGAAATTAATCATAAATGTGCCAATAATACAGTGTGAACTCTGCGGCAGGTACCTATATTAAACCTTACCTGTGCAGTACCTATTCCAATATAAATCAGGGGTGTTACACTGTGCGGTTCAAAAATATTAACGAAAAGTTTCAGATATCTAAATTAATATGGAATCCATTAATTTCGTCACAATTGCAAAGGAAGCAGTTGACAAATTAACAACTGTCATGATGAACCCTAATAATAAATTTAACAAAGAGCAGATTGCAAAAATAATTCCGGAGTCCAACAACATCATGGCTTCAATTTCTCATATGGCGGCTATAATGGCGAAGTTGGAAGGTGAACTCGCCGTTTACAAAAACTTGTCTCAAAATCAACCGACTCAAAAAATTCCAGACCTTTGTGAAACCATAATGGAATTGGAAGAAAGGAAGGAAAAATCGAAAAATGCAATCTTTCTAAACGTACCGGAAAGTGAATTGTCTCAAGAAGAAAATTTGACAAATGACTCAAAAATAATAATATCCACTATCAAAAAAATTGATGACATACCTACACAAAATCTAAAAATATACAGACTTGGTGCTAAAAAACCTGGAGTCATCAGACCAATTAAAGTGGAATTTGAAGATTCTTTCCAAGTAAAATACATTCTTCGGAATAAATTTAAAATTACCGATGGAATAAAGATAAAACCGGACTTGACAATAACTCAACGAAATCACATGAAGAATCTGATAATAGAATTAGAACAACGGAAAAATAGCGGTGAAACAAATCTCACAATAAAATATGTTCATTCTATTCCGAAAATCGTTCAACAGCATACACCAAAAAACTACACAATAAACTAAATCAATGTTACCTATATTATCAAAACGTCAGAGGAATTCGAACTAAACTGGACACTCTCAGACTAGAAATAACTACTTCAATATTTGATGTGTTGATTTTCACAGAAACTTGGTTACATCCGGATATTCACACTGCAGAACTAGGAATGTCAAGATACAACGTTTTCCGCCGGGATAGAAATCAATCTACAAACGATGACATTAAAAACAATAAAAGAGGTGGTGGAGTTCTGATTGCAGTAGCGAAAAATATTGTCTCCAGACAGTTAAATACAAAAAACGTTGAAATAGAGCAATTATTTGTTATGATTAATACAGGTAAAAACAGAATTTTATTGGGTAATGTGTACATTCCGCCTAAATCGGATATTAGTATTTATACAAAGCATTTTGAAGATATTGAAATTTTACAATTAAAATATCCAAAAGTAAAAATAATTATAACTGGCGATTTTAATCTTCCGAACATCATTTGGAATCAAAACTTTATGGAATTGACAGGTACAGAAAACGCTGGCTTGTCAACTATAAACAAAGAAGTTATAAGCATGTCAAATTTTATAAATCTAACACAATTAAATAAAATTGAAAATTGTAATAACAAAATACTGGACTTGGTATTTTCAAGTGATACTTCAGTAACTGTAGTAAAATCAAGTGAAATAATATTACCTGTAGATAACTATCATCCTCCATTAAATATTAGCGTACCACTAAATAAAATACCAAATCTACAGTGCAAAAAATCACTTCACAATTTTAATAAAGCTGATTTTAATCATATTAATGAATGCTTAAATGCTACTGATTGGACTTTTTTAAAACAAGAAAATATTAACGAAAATATCAACGTATTCTATAAAATAATTCACAATATCATAGAAAAAAGTGTGCCTTACATTAAATGTAAAAATAATGTTTTCCCTCAGTGGTTCAATAAAGATTTAATTGACTTGACTCTATTGAAAAAGAAAATACATAAAAAGTACAAAAATTCTAAATCAATTAAAGATTATATTCAATTTAATTCAATTCGCCGCCAATGTCACGATCTTTCTAAACATTGTTACAAAGAATACTTAAATAATGTGGAAAATTCAATTGCAAATAACGACATCAACACTTTATGGAAGTACTCAAAGTCATTAAAAAGAAATGAAATAGATATACCTGCTAGCATGTTTTATAACGGCATAAATGGAAATAATGCAGAAATGATTGTTAATTTATTTGCTTCATTTTTTAAAGATGTATATGACAACACAATTGATAATAGTGAAATTCCTTTTTTTTCATCTAACATCAATTTACAAATTTCTAACATTCACATAGATATAAATGAAATTAAAACCCATATTAACAAATTAGATGTAAAAAAAAGTTCTGGTCCTGACAAAATACCCCCAATTCTATTGAAACACTGTATACATGCCTTGTCGTATTCCCTCTATTTAATTTTTAATATGTCATTGTCATCGGGATATTTTCCAATTGCATGGAAAAATAGTTACATCACACCCATATTTAAAAAAGGTGACAAATGCGATATACACAACTATAGACCTGTGTGTATACAGTCAACTATTCCAAAATTGTTCGAAAAAATTATTTTGGATAAAATTATTTTTAAATTAAATGGGATTATAACAAGGTTTCAACATGGTTTCATGAAGAATAGATCAACTCTGACAAATCTACTGATATATGAAAACTTTATAGCGAATGCCTTTGCAGATAAATGTCAAGTAGATTCGATATATACTGACTTCAGCAAGGCGTTCGATAAAGTTTGTCATAAAATATTGATAAATAAATTAA
Organism: Limnephilus marmoratus; assembly: GCA_917880885.1. Lineage (NCBI taxonomy): Eukaryota > Metazoa > Arthropoda > Insecta > Trichoptera > Limnephilidae > Limnephilus > Limnephilus marmoratus. Next base: position 24,256,027 of record OU862916.1, on the reverse strand, counting down.
GGAGTATGGGTATAACCGGGAACTTTCTTAAATGGGTAGAGAGTTATTTAACAAATAGGCAACTGTTTGTAAAGTTAAATGACGTAATATCGGATGCCTTTTCTGCCACTAGTGGTGTGCCACAGGGCTCCCATTTAGGACCAATACTGTTTATTTTATTTATTAATGACATTGTAGACGTTTTTTCCGATGTTGATATCCTGTTGTTTGCTGATGATTTAAAATTATATAAAAAAATTAAAAATATTTCTGATTGCATAATTTTACAAAAAAATTTAAACAACTTGTTTAATTGGTGTATATGCAATAAACTGGCACTTAACATTAGTAAATGTCAAATAATAAGATTTTATAAAATAAAGAAACCGATCATTTATGAATATAATCTTGACAAAATTATATTAAACTCAGTAGAAACCATAAATGATCTAGGTATTATTTTTAACTCAAAACTTACATTTATTAGCCATATAACTAATATTATTAATAGAGCAATGAAGATTTTAGGATTTATTATTAGAATAACCAAACAATTTTGTAACATTGATACTATTCGCATTTTATACATAACGCTAGTGAGAAGCATTTTAGAATATAACTCTACGATTTGGGCTCCACATTACAATATCCATATTCAAGCGATTGAAAAAGTCCAGCATAGATTCCTTAGGTATATTAATTTTAAATTAGGTATTCCAAGAGAATCCGTTGACTATAATTTGTTATTAAACTGGACTAATCTCGTAAATTTATCAGATCGCAGAAAAATCTGTGATCTATTAATATTATATAAAATAATTCACTCGGTCTTGGATACCCCTGATTTAATAGAACTAATACGATTTCATTGCCCTGGTCGCGCTAACAATAGACTGACTCTACCGTTCTACTATAATAACACACATACATTATCACACTATTACTCACCAATCAGTCGACTACATATTTTGGGAAATGAATATGCTAACATCGGCGACATTTATTTCTTAAAATTAGCGCAATATAAATATGCACTCAAAAATTATTTTTCCATAATGTAACTTTATATACGCAATATGGACATGTTAAAATGAAATGATGATATTTCTCATTGTTCTTTTTTGTTATTTTTTGTTGTGATACACAAAATAATTGTATGTTATTTTTAGGTTTCAGTTTTTAAGTTTTTATTTTTTTTATTTTTTCCATAATGTAACTTTATACACGCAATATGGACATGTTGAAATGAAATGATGATATTTTTCACTTTTATTTCTTGTTATTTTTTGTTGTGATACACAAAATAATTGTATGTTTTTTTTTAAGTTTAAAACTACTATTATGTAATGATATTACTTTTCTTACTTTTGTACTCTATTATATGTTTATTTATAAAAGGCAGTATAGCCGTTTATGTATTTAAAATAAAAAAAAATAAAAATAAAAAAATAGATGTCTTTTTTGTGTAATAGATATTTTAATACCAGGTGTTATCCAATTTATTTGGCGTTTATGGGGATATCTATGTTGTTTAAAGGGGGAAAAAGTTTCATACCCTCATTTAGTTTATTAATGAAGTACTCATAACTGTCATCAATGGATTCAAACGATTTTAATAGATTCCAACATATTCCTGATAAGTAATTTGTTATTTTTTTTTGTATTTTCTTTATTAAATAATTGTTTTTTTGCATACCAAGTTTGTTTAATATTATTTTCTGTTTTTTTTTGTGCATTAATTGTGCCATGTGATCTGGTACAGCTAATTCTGTGACTTCCCATGTGCAAGAGCTTTTTAGTATATTTGTACATATATGATCAATTATACTTTTTTATTTCCTTGTATACGAGTGGGTTTATCAATAATCAATCGTATGTTGTGTGATTTTAATGTGTTTTTGAGTAAGTCAGCGTGTTTGTTCTTGTAGTGTGTGTCAATGTTAAGGTCTCCGCAGAGTATTATTTGTTTTTTATTGTTTTTGCATATTTCGTTTAATAGAAGTTCAAGTTGTTCAAAAAATATATTAATATCGGAGTCATCGGAGTAAACTGTACAAATGATCATTTTAAGCCTTGGAATTTCAATGCCAACACATTCAAATACAAATTCTTTTGTTATTTGTTTAACATATTCTAGTTCAGTAAATGTAATGTTTTCATTTAAGTAAATAGAGACGCCTCCGTGAAAATGGCTCTCTCAACAAAAAATTGAACCTAATTTATAACTGTTAAAATTAATAGATATCGCTTCATCTTTCTGTAGCTAGTGTTCGCTAACACAAAATACATAAATGTTTTTTTTCATACAGAATATTTTCTAATTCTAGGATTTTATTTCGGATGCATTGTACATTTTGATGCATTATATTGAAGGTGTTTTTCATATTTTTATTGTTATCTATGATACTGGTTTCAACAGAAATGTCATTGGGTATGTGAATCATAATCTTATTTTGAATATAATGTAAGGTAGGGACAAATGTTTAAGTATATCAGATTTAAAATCCATTTCCAAAGTACCAAGATGAAAGTGTCAAAAAATAGTGTGCATAAACAATAGTAATGATCGTAATCCTCTGTGTAAGTATGAAGTGCAGTTAATAAGTATCCATTTATTCGTAAGTCATAAGGAAATTAAGGTATTCTCTGAAGTAACCTGAATTGCTCGCGAATCTGAGTTTTGGCGTACGTAGACTCGGCCCGATTTTACTCATACAAAAGCCAGTTTTTTTTCAATTGCCATTTTTTTGCTAGGTATAGTAGACGTTTATTACATGAGGTTAAGTGTTCCGAGATGAAAACTGGCATACAGGGACCAGAGAGACCTATACAGCTTGTGTTGAGCTTATCTTCCTTACTTATGGCATTAAGGTTATACCGTTTAGCATTGTTTAAAAATTCATCCCTTAAATGTATGTGTCTAAACCGTATAATTATTGGTCTAGATCTATGTGGAACTGTCCTTCCAGGAACCCTATAGCTATGTCCTTGTTCGTTGTGGTGGTTTTTATTTCCTTGTTTATGTTGAAGATAATATTTTGCAGGTTTTCATCTTCAAACTCCGGTACTCCTCTAATTTCCGCATCAAAATTTTTTTGTTGACGATCATTATCATCAATTTTTAGCTCAAGCCTTGTTAGCTTGGCTTCGAGCTCTGTATTTTTTTGCTGTACGGAATCTATGGCTTTCAATTTTTTCATAGATTTTTTTAATTCTGCCTCGAATCCCTCCATTTTAGAGTTGAAGAACGTTAGCGAAGCTTTAAATTCTGTGAACTCGGTGTAAATCCCCGTCACTTGAGTCTGGACGTTCTTGAATCCTAGCAATTCTGTTTTGATGTGTCGAAGTTCAGCCATAATTAAGTCGTGCTGCGTTTCTCCTTGTGTGAGTCCAGACTTGTTGGAGCTGGCCGCAGCGCTATCCTTTCCCGTGGATCTCGTCGTACTCCGCGTATCGGTCTTGCAACTGCTGCACTTAATGGTGGCTCGTTTCTCCTGAGTTAGCTTGCGGTACTGCGCCTCTCCTATTACACCGCAGGCGAAATGTAGATTTTCTTTGCAGCAGTAAAACGTTGATTCCTTCGTCAATATTGGTTCAGAACACTTGAAGCATGCTATATTCTTCATTTCGATTTATTGTCCTATGTGTTTATATTGTTTTATATTTATATTGTTTTATATTTATATTTGTTTATATTATATTTGTTTATATTGTTTTGGTAGTAGCGCCTGTGGGCAGGCAATCAGGGTAACCTGTAATTTGGTACCTGATTGAAATTATTTCTACCGCACAGTTTCGTTGCGCCTGTGGGCAGGCAATCTGGTTAACCTGTATAATGAACTAATGTACCTGATTGAAATTAATTCTACCGCACAGTTTCGAGATTGTTATTGATTTTATTGTTATCTTTCAAGAGGAATGGGCTATCAATAGAGTTACGCACTATATCTAAACAAGCTATTGTTTTTGTTATTTATTTAGTTTTTTGCGTTATGTTGTGTAGGAACGCCAAAAAATATGATGCTAAATTAAATATATTATTTTAAAACTTTGCTTAATGTCATGACATGCACAATTAAATTTATGAGAGTTGACCGCCTCCCTTTGCATATAAATCTATGCAAATGACTTTGAGACGGGAGGTTGCGTTTCTATTTCCCGCCACAGTCCAGAAATATCAGATCTGTCAAATTTGTGTTTCAAAAATAAACAAATTGAATTATTTAAATTAGTTTGTGAGAACGAGAGAACAACTTGAAAAAAAAATATGAATTCTATTATAGAGAACTCCAGTCCAATGTTTTAAATTTTTTTAATGAACAAAGACCTTCAAACTTAAATAACTGCATTTTTATTTTTATTTTTATAATTAATTTTAATAGTTAAAATAATTGTCAAAGTTTTAATTTTTTAAGACCCCCCGAAAACCACCGTATCTTTCTATGGTGGATTGTGTGACGTCATCACCCACCGATAGTTTTATTTACTTTCAAGTTTTCATTTTGAATCAGTGATGTTATGCCTAGGGAAATTTCCCAAGATCTAGGGGAGAAAAATATTTTTTAGGGAAAAGGGAAATCAGGACAAAATCTAGGGAAATTTCAAACTCTGGCAAAAATTTTATTGCATATGATAATATTACTGGTATTATTTATATATGTACAGATATTATATATATTTTTTTGAATTCCCATGAATCTTAATTATTGTTCATGTACTTACATGCAATGTTTTTTTTAACACTGACACACCAAAATGATATTATGTACCTAAAAAGATAAATGAGACCTCTGAAAAAAAAATTATGTTTTAAGTTCCGTTTTTTCGGTGATTGCGGTTAATTTTTATTTTGCAAAGTGTTTTTTTTTTTAATTTGGAATTCAGTTTCTAATTCAGTGGTGAGTGTATTCGTACTTTTAAATTATTATTTCACGTAGCAAAAAGTGTTTTATTGGAAAAGCACAGTATTATAAGTACATTTACCAAGTTCCGATATCTTTCCAATTAATTAATCATATTAATTAACATATAACAGGATTAGTGTTACACAATCAGGTGCTACGTAGGTAATTGCGTAAATGTGAAATTCTAGGGAAATTTCACCTCGAAATCTAGGGAAGTACGATCGATGTATCGTAAACCGAATGTCAAATATTACTTTAACCTCAAATAGGCAAAATTTATTGCAGATTTTAAAAAATCTTTTTTTACAGCTAACTTACGACTTTCAAAAACAACTAATAAGATGATTTATTTAGTAGCTTTAATTCCATATGGTCCGTATTATATTTGAAAAACATTATCCTGGAAATTATTAGATTGTCCGCAAATATAGCCCTTTTCCGTCATCATTTTAATTGTTGATGGACTAAATAATGTTTCTAATAAACACAATAATTATTATTTATCTAAATCTCTTTAACAGTAAGAAAATAAACCAAAAACACGAAATGTTGAATGGCGTACGTGTCTTACGTGGCAGATTTCAAATGTCAATACAACTTCAACACGCCAGGTGAATAGTTAGCATTGACGTCACCACTAACCATTTCAGTAATGCCAACTTAATGTTTTGATGAGAGGTTTAAAAATGGACTTTTTAATAATTTTTTTAAAAACTCTGCGTTTAATATTACTAAATAAAACTCATATATTCAGAATAAGCGTTTATTGGTCTATATCAGTAATTCCCAACCTTTTTCTGACCCGTGACCACTTGTACGTTTATTTTTTCAACACGGACCACAAGCAGTGGCATAGCGCCACCCCCCCCCTTCATATAATTGGTTAAGGTTATGTGTAAATTGGTTGAAAAATAACGATAATTGTTATAATCGTTGGAAAATGTCAAGCCGCCTGGGAGCTTTCATCGAAAACACTGCCTAATCCCTTTCAGATATAACAAAACAATGCATGGTGGGATATTCCTCTTTTATATATCTACAAAAAAGTCCATGATGGCATTTATCTATATTTTACGGATAGCTTACTATCTCTATATCTTCTCTTCTTCTCTACATTTTACTTTAGGTTAGCATTTTATTTTGTAGGCTAGCATGGGTGGCACCCGGGACGGATAGCACAACGGGAGGGGCGTAATGGGATAGGGTGGGACGGGTTCTAGCAGAATATTTACCACAACGGAGGGGGTAGAAAGCGGTAGGATGGGGTGGGGCGAAACGGAATACCGTAAAGGTCACTGACCACCAGGTACAATAATGATAAACTGAATATTGTTCCGATTTTTTAAATTCAGACTTCTCGACTAGGGAACACCCGCGCGCTGGCTCTCTCTGGTCTATATGAACATTTTTTTTTTTTTTTTTTTTTTTTTTTTTTTTTTTTTTTTTTTTTTTTTTTTTTTTTTTTTTTTTTTTTTTTTTTTTTTTTTTTTACAGTGAATACCGCACAAGAATCTCAACTGCTCCCGTCTGGAGCCAGTGAGACTATGGCATCCCCATTTGGGGTATGTTGTGAGGCTGAAGGTAGTGGGGAGGGGAAGGAGGTGGGGAAGAGGAAGGTTGGGAAGTACCTGGCTATTCAGATCTGGTCACTAAACACGGCTAAAGCCATTTTCAAGCAACGTTTCAATTCTGAATGGTGGTCTTACACCAGGGCGATACATATTTTTTTACATATTTTTTTAAAGCCATAATATTTTTCACTGGAGTTCCTTATTGCGCAATTCAATATGACGGTGAAAAAAGAGATCCAGTTTTTAAGACGATGCACCCTTATTTAGATTTTTTTAAAAATTATATTATAAAGAATATCAGTTATGTACATTTGTACATACATAGGTATTTTACAAAATATTATATTTAAGGTCATCATTGGTCATGTACACCTTATAACAAAAGAGGAGCTCTTGTGCTTGATAAGGGAGCCACAATTCTTATTTAGATTGTATGTTATAATATGTTTTCTATAAAATATAAACTTTTTAATAATAGTTTTTTTTAACTTGTTTAATTTTATTTATTTGTTCTGTTTGGTTGATGATACAGCGCAATTCAGAAGGGTTATTATTGTAGTTTTTTTATGGTAAATATAATAGTTTTGCATTTGAATTGTTTTAAAATTAGGTGTAATAAATTGATTTCCATTTCTCATTAGTTTGTAAAATTCTTGATATTCTTTGTAAGATGGCGATAAGATTTAAATTCCCTCTTGACACCAGCCGCCTGTTATGATTTATGCATGAAAAAAACACCAAAGTCGCGTTTTCAGGCACAAATATTATAAACATTTTATGATGATTTTCCAAAGAACTTAATTTGCCACTTTATACAATAAAACCTTAACTAAAAGGGTTTCTAAGAAGGATTTCTTTAACTTTACAGCAGTTTCTATAAGCCTGATACTTTACTTTTTTCTGGGCTTATAAAAAAATCTTATAAAAAAAAGTTCGCTTATTTTAAAGGCCAGGGTGTTTTCTACTATTAAAGCATCTAAAATACTTCTAAGCGATAAAATTTTAAAACCAAAACCACATGTTTTTGGATTATTACCTAGTGCATCAACTTATCTTACGAATAATGCATATTTTCGAAATTCCATATTATCAATCTATCTATCTATATAATATATCTATCTATCTCTATCTATCTATATAAATAAAAATATCTTCTATCTTCTATATAAATAAAAATGAATGGCCGAAATGTATGTACGCGCATAACTTCCGAACGACTGCACCAAATTGGATAATTCTTTTTTTGTTGTGTTCGTTATGGTCAGGACAAGGTTTGTCTAAAACTACTGGTGAGCTCTGGCATTACGAAATTTGTATAAAAAAAGCAATAGGTGGCACGCGAGCTGTTTGAAAACTGAATGTACCGGGACTGAATGAATGTAATACGGGAGGGTAGAACTCGGGAGGAGGGTTCGCGGGAAGGGGGAAGCAGGTGAGGGGAGTGGGGAGAGGGAAGGCGGTGTGGGAACGCGAAAGGGAGGCGGAAGGGGAAGGGGACGAATGGGAAATGACACGCAGGAAGAAACAATTTCTTTATTAAATGGCATAGCAACGCATGCCGGGAACCAGCTAGTTTTACATAAAAACTGAGAAATTTTATTTCTTGTGACATTCAAAAATGTTATATGTGATAGTCTCTATGATTTAGGCTCCATTTAAATCAGAAAAAATCTCTTGTAATAAATATGTACCTGGCGTAATAATTATTTACCAGGACGAGGTTTCAATCCTATTGAGATATGTATGAGTTTTGAATTCACCATAAACCTTCAACCCCATTTAGTTTAACAATCGCAAATTAATATATAATGATGCTAGTTTAAAATTTGAATCAGCATTACAAACCAAATCACACTCAAACATTAAAATTATAGTCCCGCTCATCACTCAATACAGTCCGCGTTTCCTCGCCAACCAACCCCCTGCAACTTTCCAGCTGCGGTTCATAATAGTAGTTGTAAAGGCTTTCGGCAGAGTCGCTGGCTGCGAACACAGCACAGGTGCCGTATTTAAATACACCATAATCCGGACCAAAGAGGATAATCCTGATAAATTGTTTTATAATTCAACGCAAGAGAGAGTTATTGTAGACGGGAGGGCTGTGCATCACGCGCCGCCACTGGAAAGCCTGAAAACACTGGAAATGCTGAAAATCCTGGAAACCTACCCCTTCCGTATGGGCTATTTTTATGTCGATTTTTAAAGAGTTTTATAACGGATTTTTGTATTCGCGGGAAGGTGATTTATGGCCAACGCCCGCCGCCACGCCGGACGCCCGCGGTTAGTCACTAAAGGTGAGCTGAATATGTTTTATGATGCTCTTCAAACTAAATTGATTGTGTGCTCTGTTTAAATCGATTTTTAATTGAATTTTTAAAGCATCCTCAAGGAACGCTTTCAAAATTTTTCATTAATAACAACAGAGAACTTAAATGCGGATTTTTTAAGTTGGCCGTTGATTGAAAAAATATTTTTTTAACAGTTGATTGAAGACGAAATAACACATATAATTATGTTAACATTGCGGATGATAGAGATGCTTCCTTCGGCTAAGGCCAGTTATTGGATTTTATGGTGAAGAGAAAGTGATTATTTTCATAAGTAAATACCTACCTTCATTAGACTATTTTTTTAATCAAACTCAAACTTCTTTAAACTTAATTAAATGACGAGAATATTAGTGAAACTCAATCAACATTTTGAAAACAGAAAAATCAGAAAAAGATACGGTCACATCTGGGACTCGGGGTTAATATGTCTCTATCCGATCATTCTTCGACTAAGAACTACCAACATTTCTCTTTATTTTTAACGCATGTTTTTATTGACTGCTATCTTAAGGCTCTGTAACTGGGCTTGAAAAGACGAAGATGGAGAGATACGAAATTACGAATGTTAGAGGAGAGCGCTAACATTTACAGCGACAAAATCTATGAGAAAATTGCGAAAATGTTTAATAAAACACTCGTTTAAAATAGAGCTAAAATCTCGCGGGCATTGTCTGAAACAGCATTTAAAGAAACACTGCGAATTTTTTCATACATATAACATGTAAAATAACTAAAACAAACGTGTTTATAATAATTTTTGGAGCATACTTTGCGATTTTTTTCTATCGAGGAAATTTTATATAATTTGCGTTTCGGCGCGGGCAACGTCTAGATATTATCTTCAAGATTAACACATATTTTTTAAGAGCTTTAAAAATTACCGTGTTTAAGGGAGATATGTAAGAAATTGGTAGAACTTCGGGTTGCGGGCCCTTAATCAAGATCAAGATAGTTTCTTGGATAAATTTTTATTCAATTTTATTTTTAACGTGTAACATCTATCGACTTTTCTGCAAGTCTAGGATGAATATTTATTTTTAATTTTAACTTAATGAGTAAAAACCCTAATTGTAATATTTAATTAAATGAAGACAATATTAGCGAAACTCAATAAAAAATCTGAAAACAGAAAAATCAGTTAAAGATACGGTCACATCTGGGACTCGAACCCAGGACCTTTGCATGGCGGGGCGCAAGTTTACCAACTAAGTTAATTTGTAATCAACGATCAGCACTATTTTCAAAATATTTTAATGGTCCCCGATAAATACCGTTTCTCGGCCCATTTCAATTTTCCATCAATTTGTGATGGACCAGCACGACAACATAATCATTATGCTAATCAGTCTAATCACAAGTTGATCAAAAATGAAACAGTTCAAGAATGAAACAATTCAAGAATATGCGTTCATCGGAAGCAATCTTCCGTACAGGCCCTCCATTGATATGCTTGGTGTAACTCTAAGTGACCAGCTCAGGTATGGGGGCTCCATCGAAGCCAGAGTAAAGTTAGCCTCCCAGAAACTGGGCGTACTGTATAGGGCCCACAGATACTTTAATAGTGCACAACTGCTAACCCTGTACAAATCGCAAGTGCGCCCCATGGTTGTATTTGGCAGCCACGGTTGAATTTGGAGCTCCAAAATACCTGAAAAATACCCTCGACACTGTGCAGAAACGGGCGGTCCGTTTGATCGGTTCTCCCATCTTAACAGACGGATTGCAATCTTTAGAGCACAGGCGTCGGGTGAGAATGCTATCCTTGTTCTAACGGTGTTACAATGGAAGATGCTCCGAGGAACTAGCATCATTGATCTCTTCGGCACCGGTGCATAGTCGGGAAACACGCCAAACGCGTGCCCAACATTTGTACACGGTTGACATTTGTCACATGAGAACGGGTCGTTTCTTCGACTCGTTCTTATGTTCAACAGCTCGGCTGTGGAATGATTTGCCGGCCTCTGTGTTTCCTCCTTCCTACAACATGGGTCTCTTCAAGACCAATGTTCATTCCTTCCTCTCCTCAAAAAGACCCTCCACACAGCATCCCAGATGACATAGGCCCTGAGGGAAATTATTTTCCTCAAGGCCTCCTATGTGGAGTTAATGTAAAAAAAAGAGGAACGTTCAAATGCCAAAAAATCTAAAAAACTTCGTAATGATGGTCATCAAAAGCGTTTGATTTTGAATTTGATTGAATGTCGTCAAATTTGTTTGATTTTGAAAGATTTGTACATTGAAGAGAAGCTTAAATGTGTATTGTTTTTTGTGTATTGTGTTCCAAGAAAGAATTCTTTACGATTGATTCAAATGTCCCGGCACACTTACACAAGTCGGGTCCATATAAATCACAGTATTTTGGAGAAAGATTCCTTGCGCTCTGTTGAGTTCTGGAACCAACCCATAAACCAACAGTAAAACTTTTATGGCTGATTTAGATTTGCATGATACTCACAGGGTACAGGCATACTCTCTGAGAATTACGTAGGGAATACGAGAGTTACGACAAAAATAAGGTTTATTTATTTAAATTTATTATATTTTATTGTAGGAGAGTGGGAAGAAGTAAGTGGTAAAATATATATATATATATATATATATATTTTTTTTTACATTTTTTTAGAGAAAATGTGTCCTTACTGGGGTACCCCGTTCTAAGGACACATTGTACAAGTTTTATTATTTGAATTATAAGTAAATACCTATGCTAGAATATTACCGAGGAAAATTATGAAGTTAGATCTAAAATAAAGTACAAAACAAGCATTATTCTTTGTTTGGTTGCAAAATTGATTCTATTTTCTTCCTTCCCATGTCCATAATCCATATTTTTATGCTTCTTTTGAAGGCGGTTATTTTTTTAATGGATTTCATTGAGAAGAGGGAGTAAATTAAATAATTTTATAGAGAAGTATTGCATATTTCTTTGTCCAAAAGTCGTTTTAGTTGTAGGTTGGTAGAATGTATGTTGTAATGTAGATCTTGTAAATCGGCCCGAGTTTGTCTGTGTAAAGTTATCCTGATTTTTGAATGCGTAAATTAGAATATCTTTTGTATATAATTGTTTCAGTGACATTAAATTCAGCGCTTTAAAAACATAGTCTGTAGGGGTTCTGATGGGTACTCTAAGTATAATTTTCAGAATTGCCCTTTGTGCTATGAGGACTGGTTTTATAGTGGAATCGCATGAGCTTCCCCATCCAATAAGACCATATGCAGAGACGTTGACAAGATTTCGAAAGCTCCTACAATACGTCATTATATATCGTGCAATACTTACGTCTGGGCGTAGGAGTTTGATTGGTATTATTATTTATATGCGTAATTTTTTCTAATATTTTAAATACCATGTTAAAAACGCACTGACTAGGAATTGAATAATTTAACACACAAATAAATTGATAACAAAGAGACAAAATAGCACACCTCCAAACACAACACTTAGGTCTTAGATAAGATGTTATAACATGTATAAAAATTACAATATTATGTATAATCCTTTTTTATAATAAATATAAATTATGTGTAATTAATTATATGCATAGAAAATTTTAAGTCACAGAATTAAGCCAATTAATGTAGACTTGATATACAATATAATGATAAAGTATAATTTGCGTTAAGAGGGAATAACCAGACAAAACCGGAAATATGTCATTTTAAAATTTAAAATTTAACAATATTAAGTGTATAAAACTGTTATATTTTGCATATGTTAGAAGTCAACTTGAATACAATTCTCCCGTTTGGAACCCATATTACAATATACATGTACAAGCTGTTGAAAGAATACAAAACAAATTCTTACGTTTTCTTAATTTTAAAATGGGTATTCCAGCAATTATGTTGAACTACAATACTATTTTGAATGATATGAATATGCTCAAATTGTCAGACAGAAGAACTTTCACTGACTAGATATTTCTGTATAAAATTCTAAATGATTTAGTTGACAGTCCGGTATTGCTCGAATTGATAAGCTTCCGGATTCCAATACGTAATACTAGAAGTCAGGATTTATTTCAGTGAAGTAATTCTGGAACTAAGTACCATATGTATTCCTCTTTGCCCAGAATACTAATGGAGGGAAACAATTATACCAAGTCAGTGGACATCTTCAATTTATCTTTAAACAAATATAAAATATAGTTACGAAGGCAGTTCAGTTATGTACAATAAATACTGTGTATTTTCTTACTATTCATATGTAAAAGCCCCGAAAAAGGGCGTTAATAAATAAATAAATAAATAAAATCAAATTTTATACGTATTGACTCTTTTCCACAAAAATTTATAAATTGATTTCGAAAGACTGTTATTTTATCTGGTAAAGCAATGTTTTTAATTTTCAGAATATATATTTATTTTTAGTACAATAAGGTTTTACTGTAGGTCGTTGGCAGATTTGTTAAATTTTCAAACAAAATTTTGTATTATACAACAAATATTTCAAATCATATAATCATCCAGTAAAATAAATTAATAAATTAATTGGGAAAGCTGCTTTTCAGAATATTAATTTTAGTTCAAATAAATTCATAAAAAAATATCAGTGTCCTTATTTTGTGACAGAAACACTTCAGTTTTTCTATTTATTTACGGTCTTACAAACTAATATACATAAAAATACATTCTTATTTTGCTTAGACATCATTGAAAAATTATAAATACTTATGATCAAAAAATAATTACAAAAAGTATATAACTTTAATAGTTTTATCATCACGAGTTTGAGCATTTTTGAATGTCGGTCTTTATCAAAGCAAATTTTGAATGAAATAAAATCGATATTGAGTTATCACGTTAAAATGCTGGTATCTTTCTTATCGAACCGCCCTGTACAGTTGCAAGGGTTTCAGTTGCAAAGGTTGCAGTTGAAAGTTTTGTCGAACGATGATCTTCGACAAAATTTAAATTCTCGGCCGCTGGTTAATGACTCTTAAGGATTAAGCTGCAAAGCAGGTTTGTGAACACATCATGGCCCAGTCATCATTAGAGTATATTAATTCGGCAGTGTCTGTTCTAAGAAACTAATCATGGGGTGTATGGTTACGGTTTATTTATTGTTATAATCTTTGTGGCACTGGACCATTATGCCTTCCAGTTTTATTTTACAGCATATTTAATAAAAGACAGGCACTTATAATTTATTTTGAGCAATCGAATATTGCTTTCCTCATTATCTCAAAACTTTGTATATGAAGATGTTTGACAAATCAACTGGAAGATCGGCATATGTATTTTTTTTTTTTGTTAAATTAGGGAACTGCGAAAATGAATATCCCTTTGTTCAATATAACAATCAAACCCCTGGCGCTGTACTAAAGGCCACCTTGTTGTTATCTACGTACCGAACGTTCATAATATTTTACTTGTCACGTGGTGACCGTAAATCACGTGATGTTATAAAAGTAGGGAGGGATGAGACAGGGGAGGGGGGGTTTACGGCAGTAATTTCAATGTTTTATGCAAAATCGTGTATAATGTAACTGTCGATTGGAAATTTATTACAGAAATAGCGGTGTAGGGCAGATTTTATCTTACAGAAACAAGAGTTATTCTTCACCGAGGTATTACGAGATAAATTAAAAAATAAATTGAATTTTTTATTTGCTTTGCGTCCAGGAGTTACCGGCTCTCCGCGAACAAACAATGGAAAATTTGATGTTAATGTTTTTAATTTTTAGCTCTTTGTAGATAATTTATTGGAAAATTGGTTTACTCAACAAATAAAAACAGCGTTTTTCTGAATACCTACTGTTTTTTTTTAATGATGCTTTTGCACACAATATGTACCAACTTAAATACGTGACAAATGTGTAATGAAAAATTTGAAAGTTTATAAACTTTTTATGCATAACATTTATTAAAAATAATGTTTACGTTAAACGTACACAACGTATTATCTGTATATATTATAAATTAAGGTCCTCCGAGGCGTCAGTCTGTCTGTTCGCGATAAACTCAAAAACTACTAAACGGATTTTCATACGGTTTTCACCAATAGATAGAGTGTTTCATGAGGAAGAATTAGGTATTTTTTTTCTTACATGAATACCGCACAAGAGTCACCAAATGCTCCCGTCTGGATCTGGATCCGTCTGGCATCCCCAATTGGGGTATATTGTGAGGCTGAAGGCAGTGGGAAGTACCTGGCTATTCAGATCTGGTCACCAAACACGGCTAATGCTATTTCAAGCAACGTTTCAATTCTGAATGGTGGTCTTACACCAGGGCGATACTAAGAATATCTTCCACTCCGGAACGTGCCGCAAATATACTATATATTATTTTTAATTAATACATTGTGAAACAACACAAATTAATCAAATAAAATTTATTTGCCACGCTGGGATTCGATCCCGCGACCTTCAGTGTGCGAGTCAAATACCTTACCGCTGGACTACGCCGACCGTCAAAGGTATATAATTTGTCAAGGATTTGTGTAAATTGGAGTTGAAATATACATACAGGGTGTTAAGGGACGTACTTGACTTACTTTAACCAGTGATTCCTGACATTATTTGGAGTAAAAAATGGAAATGAAATTTTGGTCTCCGGTGACTTTTATTTTTTTTTCAAAATTTTTTTCTTCAAAATCAAACAAAAAATAATTTCTTCCGCACGTCGTCACTGGTCACTCAGCCGGGTGTCTGACGAACCCCTTACCCCGCCTCCAACTGTTCAACAACTACAATTTTTTTTAGTTTATGTAGAAAAAATAAAAAAAAAAAAAAACATCAAAAATGTCACCGGAGACCAAAATTTCATTTACATTTTTTACTCCAAATAATGTCAGGAATCACTGGTTAAAGTAAGTCAAGTACGTCCCTTAACACCCTGTATAATACAGATATAAAGAAGAATGTCCGTATATGGTGAACGAGCGGGCTGGCAAGCGCGCAGTATGGATTTGATTTGTTTGCAAATTGACAGATGGCGGTGGTTATAAAGGTTGGGTAACCATCCAGTAGGTGGCGTTGTATTTCGTTCAGCAACGCGTGCCCCGGTTCAGCTAGTTTATTATACGAGGCGGTACAACATGGGGATAGACACACTTAACTTTACAGTCTATTGCAGATTTTTCGGTCCAACAAATTTATAATAAATAAATTAGTGAGTAAAATTAAAATTATGAATTCATTTTTTCAGTAAATAAAAATATTTGACAAATAAAATGCTTAAAACAAATAGAAGCTCGTATGGACGTCATTGACGCTCGTCCTCTTCCTTTTCATGCGTTCTGTTTGAAATCGAAAAAGAAAGAAGATACCAAAACGATGACGTCACGTACGATCTCTTGCTTGAACTAGTTTTTGACCAAAATAGTAACGTACCTTCATTTTGATTTTATCGGTTCAAGAACATAGTATTTTCACATCGGAAAAGATTTTTACATATTCCAACTTTTTGCACGGAAAAACCGACCAGCATACAGATATTAATCTCATACCGTACCAAAATTGGCAATAATGAAATAAAATTCGTTGCGTGTATTCACCTTATTTTTTTTTGTTCTGAATATCACAATATACTCAAACTTTTGAAAATCACAAAGTTTATTAAAAATATATATATTTATTTTATTATTTTTTAGATTATTTCAAAAATAATATAAACATGAATACATACATGAACATACGAGTAGATTTTGTATTCCTAATATTGTATTAAAGTAACAATTATGTGAAGGTACTATGAATGATTTAAATGCTTTTTTTGCGTGATTTAAATGCATTTAAATTACATAACACCTCACTAGAAGAATCAGTGCTGAGGTGTATATGTGTTTTGTAGGTAGGTAGTATAGTTCTACAGTAATAATTTTATTATTGGATAATAACGTAAGAAAGATGTAGACACTGTAAATGATTTAAAAAAGCGTTTAAGTGTTTCGCGAACAATGAGAACTGTGCAAAGGGTTCGTGTGTTTTTTAGACATTTACACAGTTATTTATTATAAATAGTGTTTGGAAAAACCTTGAAAAGAGGAACGAACATTATGTTATCAGGAAATACGTTAGTTAATATGAATGTATATTGTTCAGAATGAAAGTGAAAGGAGTGTTAAGAACATATGTTTTTTTTTTAAGTAAAACTTCTTTACGCACGCTTGACTTGGGGAGTAAGCTGGTGAATGCGTGACGAGAGCGTTACGAAAAGCGAGGCGAGCGGTAGTCGAGAGGTAGATATAAGTTAGTGAAGATAGAAAGAGAGAGAGTTACGTTTCGTATATTACTGTAGGTGCGAGCACACATTGTTTTTATTTTTTTTAATTTTTTTATTTGTTTATCTTAAAATTGCTACATATTATAATTTTACTGGTCTTCCATTAAAAGCCTTAGCTTGTGGATGGAAGAAGAGTCGACATTTCATATATTATGTACAAATACAGTCACGTGTACAGTTAATACAATGCAGTTAATACAGTTAATATTTTCTTTCTCTATTTCTCTCATAGCCAGTTACGTTTCGTATAGCTAAGACATAGTGCAGGCCTATTGTCTGTATGACACTGTAGGAGCAAGAGAGCATTTTCTTTCTCTCTTCCTTTCATATAGATGGAGCTAAAGAAGTTTTGCTTCAGTCGTGTTTTTTTTTTAGTTGGGTCAGGTTTGGTTTAGTGCATAGGTTCTCAACGTGGGTGACAACGCCCCCTTGGCGGCGTTTTAAACCTTCAGGGGGGCTGTAGAAGGCCAAGAGAAATTTAAGGGGATTTTAAGACGTAGGAGACTCGGAGAAACCCATCCCACCCCATAACATCCACACATGCGACTGCCAAAAAAATATTTTCCATATCCCATTACGCCCCCTTCGTTGTGGCAAGTGTAACCCCATCGCGGTATCCAATTACGCCCCCTTCGTCGTGGTATCCCGTTACGCTCCTTCCATTGTGGCAAACGTAACCCTGTCGTGGTATCCCATTACGCCCCCCTCCCCCATCGTGGTATCCCGTTTTGCTCTTACGGATTCACGAGTTAGAGGGTGCTAGAAATAAAAATATTCTCAAAGTGGGCGGTGGGCAAAATAGGTTTGAGAATCTATATTTAAGTGCAACAATATTTGAATAAATTTTTTTGAGCCAGGCTGTGGTATATTTTTGGGAATAATTGTAGGAATATTTTTAGATGTTTTATTGTCGCGGACATGCAGTTAAAACCCGTCTGCTTGTTTAGGAATAAATACATCCCAAAACACGTAATCGCGTTATACTTTCATAAGACCAAACACGTCCCGAGCGACCTTACATTTTAAAAGCTAAATATCTCACTTCCTCTCATGCAAACATATATTTTTTTTTTAACCAGAAAGAGTACTAAATAATGCTTCTTATTGTCTTTGAAATCTGAAAGCTATCTTGTATAGATATTTTACAATCTCGATCCAAAGTGACGGTTTCAGAATTTAATCGCGAAATCCAGGCTTCCGGATTGTGAGGTGCGAATATATTGAACCAAGCAGACAGGTTAAGTAATTTTGTTAGACGTAAAATATAATAAGAAATATAAATATAATAGTAGACAGAATGAGGAAACTAATATATATATTTCAGACTTAGAAATACTATCTCATTAAAAATATTAAAAGAAATTTACTTTGCACTTGCGCACTCTGTACTACAATATGGAATCATAGCTTGGGGGGTGCGTACAAAACATACCTTCTCCCACTCGAAACAATTAAAAAAATTCTTATAAAAATTATCCTAAAAAACC
Organism: Limnephilus marmoratus; assembly: GCA_917880885.1. Classification (NCBI taxonomy): domain Eukaryota; kingdom Metazoa; phylum Arthropoda; class Insecta; order Trichoptera; family Limnephilidae; genus Limnephilus; species Limnephilus marmoratus. Next base: position 24,237,527 of record OU862916.1, on the reverse strand, counting down.
GTATTACTACCCCTTTTTTAGAATTCCCTGTTCCCCCACTTACATAATTTTACGAAAAAATAGCACTACTTCAGCTACACAAAGATATCTTTAATAAAAATAAAAATATACGAACAGAAAAAAATTACGACATTTCTTATTATACATTTCGTATTATATAATTATACATTTCTTGTTTAATTACTCCTATAAACTTTTAAAATATGTTAAGTCTAAATCTCACCACAAGTTAAACTCTTAAGTTTGTGACAAGGATTTTTTTTTAATAATTCTTAAGTTATTAACAAGTTGTCCTCTCCTAAACACAAGCATTTGCTCTCTTAGGAGAGTGTATAAAATACGTAAGCTTTATTATGAAAATGTAAATGAAATAAATAAATAAAAAAAAAATAAAAAAATTGATTTACCAACATAAAACCTTCCTATTAAAACTCATAAGTGATTCTTGCTGGTTCCCTCAAGCGGAATCATCATAACGAACACCTTTACACAGCCGCCCTCAGAGGGAGAGAGATATTATGTGTGGCACGTATGCGACCGTTACGCACCGCGGAGTCCTATCCTCCACTCGCCGGGGCTAGCCACGATGCTAACTGCTTACCCGTGCGGCAATATACCTAGGAGCAATGAGATGTGGACGCATTTGAGCGTCGAGTTACTAGGGCCGGATTTGGGAGTTTTTGGGAGTGCCCAAAGAAAGGAGATTGCAATGTTTAACCGGAGTCAGTGGGGCTGTTTCATGGGAAGTTGTTATATATACCAATACCTGGCTATTTAGTAATAAATTTGTATAATAACTGGCTATTCAATTCGATATGCGGGTATGGTAACCATTTATTGAATAACCAACACTTCTGCCATAGGTCATCCCAAGTGATTCGATACGTTTGGTGATTTAGCAGGGATGCCCGAGTTCATGGAGTGAGGTTTGTCTAGGTCTTAGCGGTGGATGCGTTTTCCCACCTGCGTGGCAGGCCGGATCGGGAGAGATCTTTTGAACTCTCTAGTTGGACTCTCTCGACCCATCACCTGTCGGTTAGAGGGATGGATTCATCATTCAGAGTGGAAGATACTCTCATTGGAGGGGACCCCACCACTTTCCCAACGGCGTTATAAAGGAAACATATGGTTTCCTCCTTCACCGCACACGCCAAGACTCTACTTTTTTTGAACGAAGCTACATTTATTTGAATGACCCTAGACCCTCCAATGCCCATGCATACGGGGTTAGTAAGCAGTATGCAAGTACTTACATTAAAATTATACAAAAGGTAAATAGAAGTAGCAGCCCGTAGAACAACTCTTTTGAAATAGGTAACATCAAAAAGAGATAATAGTGTTAGTAAAAGAAAAGGAAAAATAACGACTATAACCAGTCGAAGAAACCTTCTGAAAATAAAATAAGTAATAAGGAAAAAACAGTTATATGATTATGTTATAATGTAAGTAATTACTATAATAGCAGAAACATACTCTCAGTATCGCCCTGGTGTAAGAACATGATTTAAAATTGAAACGTTGCTTGAAATGGCTTTAGCCGTGTTTTAGCACTGGCTCCAGACGGGAGAATTTGGTGACTCTTGTGCGGTAAGTATTTATTTTTCATTCCTGGACACAATGACCCCCAGATTCCTACACACCCCTCATGCTATCTTCCTTCCCAGAATCTCCTCTCTTTCCTTTCCCTAAAAACACTCCACTAGCTACAGTAAAAAAAAACATAATTAAACGTTGAAAGTAAGTAGAGAGCATTATTAAATACTGTTAAATATTTTCGAATTTGCAGGGAGGTGTAAATATATGGAATATTTAATTTAAAATAAATCAATAACTTTGTAATCATTGGTTTTATTTTTAACAAAGTTTCGCTAGTCGGAAGAGATTCCTGAAAAAAGTATAAAAAGTAAAAGTGCTGTTTACAAAGTTATTGTTCTATTTTAATGTATAATCCCACATCAAACGAAAATAAAATATATGCATAATTCTTTGTGTGAAAATCATCGTAACGGTGCTTTTGATTTTACAGCTAAGGTGTTTTTTTATTGATTTAAAAATTCTTGCTTTTACTGTTAATAATAGTGATGTTCATATCTCTGTCCGTATCTTGCAAAACGATGCCTGACGAGTAATATTAACCACCTAATGTCATAAAACAGAGTAACAGAATTATGCATGAAGCATTTTGGACAACTTTACATTAATATTATTTCTAGTACTGCTCCACCACTGTAAAATAACCCAAAACCGCCCCATAGTCCTTCCTATCTCCATCCTTGTACAATAGGAAACGAGTAGTAAGTAGATCCGAGCAGACCCGACACGAAGCGAGCGTGGCCGTGGCGTGCCAGCCGAGTATAAATTTTGAAGTTGAGTTGTCTTTACAGAGGAGTGGCTTTCGACCTCTTTGATTGGCTATCAGGGGGCTGCGCTCGCCCGAAAGTTCGGGGTGTCCGGATTCCGGAGGCTTCGGTGGAATGCCTTCCGAATTCGAGGGGACTTCATCGGATTTTGAACGTGTTAAAAGGCGCGAAGCGAAATACGGTATTGGCAAAAATATTCAGATCACCGTGGTCTGGATAGTTTTGGAATTAACAGGGATATAATTTTATTGATGTGTGTTGAAATACTTAAAAAAAAATTTGTAGATTTTTTTTTGCATGCTACTTCAATAATTATTTACTGTCCAGAGTAATGATCTTATTTAGGTTGGGCTTGTGGAGCAGCTACAGAAAAAAAACCTGTCAAGATTTATTTTTTTCTTAATTAATTTCAAAAAAAAAGTTTCTTACGAAAGACTGTTTTAGATTCATTTTCTGTGTTGCATTATTGATAATAAGTAAAGTGTAGTAAAGTGAAAGTTCTTTGATCTCACATTCCCCCTCACCAGGGATTCCTGTTCCAACACAGAATTTTGTTGGTTTTATACTGTCTATCCAAATTTTATATTTTCCTCCTCTTCATGTTTATTTAGTCATAATTTGACATTGCGTCGCCTCAGTTCTTATTTGTCCAACAGACCATTTTAGTTTTTGTTCAATCTCCACTTTAAAATTAAAAACAAAGTATGAAAAATGATAGTTAATCGTTTAACTAAGAATTACTTAAACTAATTGGACCTTTACATTTACGGAAATAGCTTTATCTTAAACACCTATCATAATGTTTTATTGAAATAATTATAGAAAACCTTCTCCTCCTGAACAATTTTCTTATGGTCTGGTGGACAAATACGAACTAAAGCGACGTTTGGTTAAATTATTAGTTGAAAAAAAATTATACAAAGAAAGGCATAATATTCCATACTTTTAACAGAGTCTCAAAATTCTTTCAGTGAAAGCAATTCTGTGGTACAAAATTAATTTCAGTACATAAATAAATCCTTTGTATATAAACAGGCTGGAACACAACCATAATACTTGTTTTAACTTTAATGAAGGACTAATTGTACCTAAGCATACAATAAATATAGACAAAGAACGTTAAATTACATGATTCCCAGTTGTTTAAATATGTTACCTGCTGAAATTAAGAACTGCGCCCAAAACAAACAATTGGTGAAGTTCGTGAAGACTTGTCTTACTGAAAGAATTATTTTGTATTAGCTTACAATGACATTTTTTTCTAACGACTTTAAAATTGTTATTTATGTTTTCATAATGTTACTTTTCTCTATATTTCTGTAAAATTTTAAATTATATTTTATATAATTGTAAAAATCTAACTATTAACTCACTATAATAAGATCTTTAATGTAAAGAACCCGTTAGACAAACTGCTATAAAGTAGTTTATTGGAACTTTTTTGTTTGATATTTGTAAAGTGTGTAAAATAAATAAATAACACTTTTTCGTCCCTAAGACATTTTAAATTAAATTTAATATAATTTGGTTCGTCTTATTAGGTCATTTTGAGGTATCTTTGTGGTGTAGGAGTGTTCGTTAGTAAGGTTCATGTTTTTTTCCTTTAAAGTTTCATAGATCTTTCTTTTCAATGGATTTTTTGTAATACTGAAAACATTAAAGATTACTAAAATTATTTAGACGAAGTTTCAACGGATAGGTACTTTTAAAATATTTTTTGTAATTATTTCTAGTATTTTAATGAGCTGTTTCGTGTAGGTGTTTGAGTTGAATCCCTATTCATTAATAATGCTATGTGAAATATTAAGTAAATGATGTTGTTAAATCAGAAACTTGGATCATAATACTAAGGTCAATCAAATGAATCAATGAGTCAATCAATCAATGCCTTCTATTTTTTTCTCCAAAAAAACTTTTTTCTGTCAAAAAATTTTAAAATGCAATTACAGGGGTCGAAAACTACATTATAGACGATTTATTTGTCACTTTTTAATACTATCTTCATCCATTTCCAGAGTTTTGGTCCATCTTTTAACAAGGGTGGTAGAGCGGTAAAAATCACGGTCCTGCTTCCTAAGGTCATCCGCCTTAGCTTTTGTTGGGCGAAAGACGTGCTTTAAGCTTTTTAAGGATTGTGACGTACTGGACATAATTTACTTTACACCCCAAAAAATCAACCATAATCAAATCCTCTGCATCCCTGAACACAGTCGGCATAACTTTCCCTGCCGATCGCACAGTTTTGAATTTTTTCGTCCTACGAGAATTTGTGTGATGCCATTCCATTGACTGCCTCTTTGGTTCAGGTTCCATGAAACACATATTTTGTCTCCGGTCAAAATTTTCATACAGTTGCATCACCGTACACATTTTTCAGCCTTTCATGAATGTGAAGAGGCGTTTCACCTTTTACATTCAAGAATTAATACGAACTGCTATACGAACATTGATGTCGCCGGTTGACGTAGAATGTTACCATTACAATAGATTGTAGATAAAGGTTTGAGGAATAGCGTCAAATTATTATTTTTTTCATTTATCTAACTTCATTTATTAAGAAAAAAATAGGAAGCGTTACTTTTTGACTGACCGTTGTAGATTCGGGATGAGACCGATAGAAAATAAATTTCCACGATTTAAATAACAATGTACAAATTTGAATCAAGCAAGAAAAAGTAATAAAGCTCGCGAAGGGAATTAAGGGAACCTAAGAATTTCATTTTATGCTGTCGTAAGGATTATGAAAGTTAATTTGGATATTTTTGGATATATGATATTTATTTATTATGCCAATTTTACACCAACCAGTTTTATAAATGTGGTTTAATCTTATGACTTTTCTTTGAGCTTGGTCTATAATGGCATTTCAATTGTTGATCTGCAGTAAAATTGGTGAGTGACGTGTTTTGCTGAAAATTTTATGAATACTCATATTTTTGGACCGCTCTCTCGCCACTATTTTCTTCACAGAAAAATTGAACTAATGAATCACCACTTTTAAAACATTTCTTAATGTCCTACATGTCTTTCAAGTATTAAGATTATTTTGAGGGAAAACATCGGTTTTCGTCTTGCAACGTCATAAAATATCCAATATTAACTTATGTTTTGTCATGAATATTTAAGACGTTCTTTTTAAAGAATGTTTCGTAAAAGATGCCTAAAATTCAGACAGAAATATTTCAAATTTCGCTTACATATATGAGCAGCGGTATAAAAGTATCATAAATCACTAACCTTTGGCTTAACGAGTCCTAGAAATTTAAAACAAGTTCATAATATGAAAGTTCACCATAAATGTTAGAGGGATAGTGGATGATGCTCATGGAACATTTATTAATAACGGCAATATAGTTCATTTTTTTACTCTAAGTAAAATTGTGCTACAGATTTTATCAACCTACATATAGCGTTGAGTTTTTGGTACCAATCACTGGTAACCTCGAATTAATTTGAAACTTTTCTGGTTTTCGCTGGCGAATTTATCACCGTACTTTTTATGAAAGTGGATTATTCTATTAATTGTTTTTGCGTTTAATTGGTAAAAACTCAATTTTTTTTTTAAATGTGGTATAAATTAAACTTAATTTAATTTTCAAACTGTTTAAAAATGGCCTTGTAAGTCTAAGCAGCTGTCATAATTGTAAGAAACTTATATACTTGCATCGGATTACATTCCATATTAAAATATTGAAATCTATTTATTCTTTTTTAATAGTAATTCATTATATAATACTTCAAGAGGTAGGCCGTTGGCTTAGTAGGTGGTGGTTTAATAGTAGGAATAAATTTAAATCACCTTTAAAACTTTCATATTCTTGAACAATTCAATTTATCACCCAGTGAATAATTTTAAATGGAGGCCTTTCCTCAATTTTCAGTGATTTTAATTTATGAATAAAAGTACTCTTATAAATATTAGACCACCTGCTGTATTTATTATTAATCGTTTATTAAAAAAATCTAACACTTCAATACCCTTTTATTTAATTTTAAAGGGAGATTGACGAAGTTATTATGTTTTTAACTCGGTTACGCTGAGAGCATTAAAACTTATTACCTAATTGTCAAAAATAACTGAAAATTAAGATTGGCATAAAATGAAACACACACGGAATGAAAGAATGGAAGATCGATCAATAGGCAACACCCCTTCAAAAATTTAAAAAAACTTCAAAAAAGTAAATCGTCCTCTTTTGATCTTCGATATTTCTGGCTTTCACCATTCAATGGTGTTCTAGGCCATCTTTTAAAATAACTTACATCAATACATTAATTTTATTTAAACAGGCAAATTTCATAACAATTATATAATTTATGAGATTGAAGTGGAGTTCAGACTTAGAAGATATGAAATGTCGAACGCAGTGGAGGTAATTTTAGATAAGGCTTGATAGAAGAGAGGTCATTTGTTTAGAGAGAGACAACCAAAAAATGTGTTATCTACCACTCCATGAACACAGAAAGTACAATCGCATTTTTTTTAAATCATTGTCCTGTGTAGGGCTTCCAATCCCGCAGCCTGAATTCATTGTCGGTATTTGCGGGACTACAAATTTTCAATCCCGCGGGATATAGGTATTTGCCGGATCCCGCATATTGAAAATGTTCACATTTATATAAGGCAAATAAAACAATGAATTAATCAACTCCACATTTATTTACGTACATATTACTATTAATATGAGATCAATCAAATTACAGCGTTTATTTGTAACAAAAAAAGAATGAATTAATCAACTAACTACACATTTATTAAAGTATTACTATTAGTATGAGATCAATCGAATTGCTCCGTTTATTTATCACAAAAACCCTATGAATTATCAACTAACTCCATATTTATTTAAGTATTACTACTAGTATGAGATCAATCAAATTACACGGTTTATTTATCACACAAAAATAGTGATTTAATCAACTAACTCTACATTTATTTACGTATTACTATTAGTGTGAGATCAATCAAATTACAAATAAAAACAAAACCAATCTTCTTTAAAAAATACACAAAGAAAATTAAAAAATCAACCAAAAAAAACCACATTTTAAACCGAAAATTTATATAGGATATATGTTACTTAGTAGTCCCGCAAATCCCGCGGATCCCGCGCCCATAATCCCGCATCACGCGGGATTGGAAAATGGCGCGGGATCCCGCAATACCGAGATCTCGGTATTCCGGGATTGGAATCCCTAGTCCTGTGGGAGTCGAAAATGTTTCCTTTTAAAAAGTGGGTAGGAATATCTGGGTTTCAAAAATTGCGAACACAAAAAAATATCTTTGCTACTAAGCGGCTGGAAAACAAATGTAAATCTGGCGTGCAAAAGAGTGCGGAAAAATTACTCTTTAAAAATAATACTTAGGTACATATTGAAGACTTTCAACAGTGGCATATCCATCGCATCACACCGCCCGGGGGTTCACGCACGCTCCTACCGAGCCGCCCGCCCCGCGGTAATCATGCCCTATTTCGGGGTCATAATATGAAACAATAAAAAACGAGATATTTCCCTCGAAATTTATTCTCGAGTGAGAAAAGTGATGTATATTTATTTCCGTATTTCCCCTAACAGCCCAAACTGCGCGCTTGACACGAATCCCTCCCTCATCACTTTTCTACTAAGTTATGGGTAATAAGCCACGAAACTTTCTGAGAAAAAAATGGCTAAGTTTTCAAAGAAATTGAAAATACTCAACTTTTTATGATAAAACAACTAGTTAGTATGAAAGGCGGCTCGTGATTGAAATTGCCAACAATGGATACATTGGATACCTACCTAGTATCTATGTAATAAAGGTGTAGCGAATTAATTAAGGCCCTGTTACAAGCGATTCAGAAATCTGATTTGGTAAAAAGACGGTTTTCGCGAACGGATGTTTTTTAGAAAAAGATTGATATACAATATTAATCCTACTGTTAGCCGCCATACAGTTGCTGTGACTTACCATCGTTCGCGACTGAGAGTGCGGTTCCGAAAAAATATTGAATATTCTCTGTAGTGGGCAGTCAAGTATTATTTTGAAACTTTTAAAATGTTCGTGTTTTTTGGTTTATAATTTGTTCTAAAATTTCTATAGGTCACACGTATAATAAATATATATATATGGGCATTCCACTTATTTATTTGTGTTATTTTGACAATCAATTACGAACGCTTTCACGCGCTTGGGGATAAGTTTTAACATTGATACACGGTGTTTTGAAACTCGTGGTACAACCGGGAGCTGGTGAATCCGCATCAGATTCAGAGGTGGAAATTAAAAAAAGTTTAATGTATTATTTAATGCGTCGACTGCTGAAAAAATATTAAAAAATGCTCAGTTCAAATTAAAAAGCTTTTTGGGTTCTATGTGTGATGTAAGTAGATTTTTTTATTTATTATTTTGGAATATTTACAGATTTCACGCAACAGATTTAAATGTTCGGGTTAAATTTTCCCCACAGGAAAAACTAAACCCTTTCACACACTTTCTCAAATGATCATCTAGTCAATCCACGCTATGCAATTGCACTATATAAGTATTATAAATACAAAACAATACAAGAACAACATGTCAACCTAACAGAGACCAATTGGGAAAATAATTCTCCAACTCCAGATATTTTCATATCAGAGGGTTCTGCTCTGTGGAATTCCTAATTGAACCTATAAATCCTACTGATCCCTCAATATAAATATTTAAAAAATCTTTGGTTATCCTACATGTATTTAAAATAACTGATTTTTGCATTTTTTATATATAAATTCTTTGATAAATCTAATATGATTATATTTGGAAGTTCGTAAGTGTTAACAATCCAGTTAAACATGTTCACGGGATGCCCAGTTCACGTTTTTCTATCACAAGGTAGAGATGCTAATCAACGAAGAGAAATAACGAACAGAGATATATTTAAAAAAAGTAAAAAAATAGAAATAGAATTAGTTCATTCGATTTGCCAAAATTCTTTGCCGAAGATCGGGTAGTTATGAAATTTTGATATATTACCAATATATTATTTTTCAGTACCAGGCGAAAACACCAAAATTTAGGTGTTGGGTATGACGATTCCGATATGTAAATACCTATGCCTTTTTTAAAACAATGATTAAAAAAAAACTGCAATACCTCTGAATTATGTTTTCATCATGAAAATGATGAAAACATGAAAAAAAAACATGAAAATGATGAAAACATAATTTAGAGGCATTTGGAGGCGGATGACCAGGACATACTGAACCCCAGATTCCTACCCCCCCTTAAACCCTTTTCCTTCCCAGAACTCTCCTCTCCTTCCTTTCTAAAAAAAAAAACCCTCCACACAGCATCCCCAAAGATGACATAGGCCCTGAGGGAAATTATTTTTCTCAGGGCCTCCTATGTGCAGCTCATGTAAAAAAAAAATCACTTTAAAAGTAAGTAAATTTAGCGGTTAAAAAATCTACTCACGTATCTACCCATCGCTGCTGTGGCAACCCAAACGATATATCAAAAATACAAAACTATCCGACTTTTTGCAAGGAATTGCCATTTTTCGTGCTCTATTTAATTTTTTTTTTAAATAAAGCAAATTCAAATTGAGTGGAAACCGCAATCGAAAATTCTTACAAATTATTTCTAAATAACAAATTACTACATATTTAATATCGCAAAAGAAAGCAAAAGAGAAATCCACAAGCAAAGAAATATTTAAATTAAATCCAGTCATTTCCCGCTTATTCCACAAATTTCCGGTCATCGTGTATAAAACATAAAAAACACAAAATATTGATAAATCTTAAAATATAAGTACATGTTGAATCAAAAAATTCAGTGAATACCATTGATACGTTCGGATACTTTTTAAGTAACCCTTGAGGAAGTTAGCATCGCTCACGAGACATGTCGTTTTTATATAAAAACTAGCAGACCAGGCCACACGTTGCTGTGGCTAACGAAACACAACGCCATTACCCAACCTTTATAAAATCCACACAACCCGCTTGCCAGCTGCCCGCTGCCCGCTGCCTGAATTGAATATTTGAATTTCTCGACTTTTCTCTACTATAATAAGCATGTTTTTATTCATTCTTTCTACACTTCCTCTTGAATCACTCTATCTATCGGTGAAAACCGTATGAAAATCCGTTGCTTAGTTTAAAAGATTAACGCGCACATACATTTTGAGCGACTTCATTTTATACTATGTAATGGTGATGACAACGAAATCTATTAACTTTGAATCAAAATAAGTGTGTTAAAAATTCTGAAATATGTTTTTTAGTCCGTGAATACGGATAAATTTTATTTAAACTAAAATTAAAAATCTGAAAAGTAGTTGTACAATACAACATATCGATTGAACATTTAACAAGACTGCCAACGGTATATAACTTACCGCACAAGAGTCTCAACTGCTCCCATCCGTCCGGAGCCAGTGAGACAATGGCATCTCCAATTGGGGTATATTACGAGGCTGAAGATAGCGGATAGAGGAAGGAGATGAAAAAGAGGAAGGTGGGGAAGTAACTGGCTGTTAGGTTATAGTCACCAAACACAACTAAATCTATTTCAAGCAATTCTTTTTTTTTAATTATTTTTTTTATATTAACTCCACACAGGAGGCCCTGAGGAAAATAATTTCCCTCAGGGCCTATGTCATCTGGGATGCTGTGTGGAGGGTCTTTTTGAGGAGAGGAAGGAATGAACATTGGTCTTGAAGAGACCCATGTTGTAGGAAGGAGGAAACACAGAGGCCGGCAAATCATTCCACAGCCGAGCTGTTGAACACAAGAACGAGTCGAAGAAACGACCTGTTCTCATGTGACAAATGTCAACTATGTACAAATGTTGGGCACGCGTTTGGCGTGTTTCCCGACTATGCACCGGTGCCGAAGGGATCAATGATGCTAGTTCCTCGGAGCATCTTCCATTGTAATACCGGTAGAACAAGGATAGCATTCCCACCCGACGCCTGTGCTCTAAAGATTGCAATCCGTCTGTTAAGATGGGAGAATCTATCAAATGGACCGCCCGTTTCTGCACAGAGTCGAGGGTATTTTTCAGGTATTTTGGAGCTCCAGACCAAAGGTGGCTGCCAAATTCAACCATGGGGCGCACTTGCGATTTGTACAGGGTTAGCAGTTGTGTACTATTAAAGTATCTGCGGGCCCTGTACAGTACGCCCAGTTTTTGGGAGGCTAACTTTACTCTGGCTTCGATGGAGCCCCCATACCTCAGCTGGTCACTTAGGGTTACACCAAGCATATCAATGGAGGGCCTGTTCGGAAGATTGCTTCCGTTGAAAGCGACTAGATTTTCATTTCGATCCCTTTTAGACGTAATCAGACAAGATTGGGTCTTTGAAACATTAAATTCAACGAGATTATTTTTACCCCAAGAGAAAACACTCTCGAGGTAACCGTCCATTCTTTGCTTCAAAGCCTTACGAGCTGTTGGAGTTTGTGAGCCCTTTGGCGGCTTGTCAAACAAAAAGCTATCATGAACTGTACTGTCATCCGCGTAACAATGAATTGGTGCACATGACAAAAGGTCGTTGATGTGCAATAAAAACAAGGTCGGAGACAGAACCGATCCCTGTGGGACGCCAGCATTTATTGAGTGTGAGGAAGAGGTGAAACGATCTTAATGATGATATTACACCAGGGCAATGCTAGGAATATTTCCCGCACTGAAATGGTCTGTAATGATCTATAAATTCGATTTTCCAGAAAATATATATTTTTTAAACTTAATATATGAAGAATTTTGAATTTTTCCCAAAGTTATAGCTTTACATCTGTGGTAAGGATCATAAAGACAAATCTTGTATCACCTATCATGATCTTCAAAGCGCAATCTATCAGCCATATAAAAATGCACGTCATAGGTATATTTAATTTCAATATCACCAAGCCAGCGCATTGCTAAGAGGAATTCAAAGGCAGTTTCACCGTTTGCCTTTTCTAAAGCTTTGTGCATCTGAGGCGCGCGGCAGATCCGTTTAAAGCCGATAAGACGCATTCTGACTTCATCATATTATTAACTTCCGTGACGTCACTGGGGAGATTCTGCTCTCTTTCAAAACCATGTCAAGCCAGGCCAGAACACTGATCGTATCGGAGACTTAAATTCTATAAGATCCTCCTGTTTTAATAAAAAACACTAACCTTCCGTTTAACGGTGTTTCTATCCGGTGACTATTAAACGGTGTTCCTGCAACGTTACCAATAACTAAATGACGTTTTTATGTTGGCTGCATTGATATTCGGTACATTTGCGCAAGCGCGGCGGCCATGTTTTATAGTTCATTCGCGGAAATTATCTGTTGTGACATGTGATATTTTACTCTCAGTTCATTTACGTCATAAGAGTTGGAAAACATTTTTTTTTACTTTTAAAGAAAGTCAAACATTCCCGGGTTACGAATAACCTAACAATATTTGAAAATCTCTTACTACCACCATAGTAAGTGGAAAATATTACTTGTGTCGTGATGGAGGACTTAGGCAGCCGAGAAATCGAACACGCGACGCCCGGGTGAGACTCAAGCGCGATGCCAACTGAGCTACTGACCGGTTTATTAGATTCGAATTATAGGTTTATTATTTAGATTGAAATGTTGCAGATTGGGCCTCAGCACGGGTAAGCCACTCAGTGAGGACAACCTTATTAAATTGTATTATAAAATGTTATTGTATCAAATAAAAAATAAAAAATAAATGATAACCTTTCGCAAATGTCACTCCATACAAAAAAATAATCAAGATGGCGGCACAAGATCAGTTAACAAGGAAATTTTTTAACTTTGACTGAATAATAATGGAATCTTAATGAATATTTTACCATCTTTCTCGAAGATAGTTATTTCTGCTCATCTCCCCTTCCACCTGCGAATCAATGGGCATGCTCACAAATCAACAGCCGGTTGACTTGTGAGCACGCTCATTTGGGCGTGACACACATGCTATTAGGTATCATTTGCTCATCAGTATCAAGAGAGCATGCTTCTAATGAACATGTCTGTCAGAACCATTATAGTATTCAAGTTGAAGTTCAGAATAGTTACCATAATCTGTGCCTGTAAAAAGTGCGGTAGTTGGTACATACGTATTTACCCTGTATATTATATATTATGTTATATATTATATTTATTTTTAAAAACATTTTTTTATTATTAAAAACGTTGAAATATACGAGAAAGTTAAGAGGCCGATTTCATTCAGTGTCTTGGCCTGGCCTGAAGTAGTTTTGGCTCCATCCGACTGAAAGCGACCCGAGGTGGCCTACAAAGGAGTAGTGTGTTGGAATTCTCGATGCAATGAAAAGACTTTCAAACGTCCTATTTGAACATCGTACCCTGGTCAGAAAGAACAAATAAAAACTTAGTAGTAGATCATTGACAGCATTACCTTTTTATTTTTAATAAAATAAATGTGATTTAAATGCGAGAGTTTGGGTACTACCCTTTGTTGTATCCCTCTGATTTTCTCGCGGGAATGCTGGGACTAAATCGTCTCGACGTTAGGAGAAAAATTGCAATGGTAGATACTAGTAGCACACAAGCTGCTAAACGGGCACATTTGTAATCCTGATGTCCTGGAAAGGATTTCACTTTATATCCCCGATAACTTCACCAGAGCAAGGCAACACAGACTTTTTACTTTTCCTAGAGGCAGGACCAACCTACCGATGGTTATGCCTCTGGGGAGAATGACCTCACTATTAAACCTTTCTTCTGAAATTTACATTTTTCAATCAAACTTCAATCATTTCAAGAGCGAAATAAAGGTATTCTTTAGCACCTGTCATTATTAATGTACCTCTATAATTAATGTTTTACACTATTAACTAAAAATTGTGAAATGTAATTGGATATATATGTTAACTGTTTTTCACAATAAATAAATAAATAAATAAATAATAAATAAATAAATAAGGATCGTTAAGATTTAAACTCAGGATCTATCAGATAAAAGACCATCTCTCAGAATTAATTGAAACTAGCTGGTTCCCGGCATGCGTTGCTATGCCATTTAGTAAAGAAATTGATTCTCCTTGCGTGTCCTTTCCCATTCGTCCGGTTCCTCTTCCGCCTCCCTTTCCTCTCCCGCTTCCCCTTCCCCCACTCGCGTTCCCACACCGCCTTCCCTCTCCCCACTCCCCTCGCCTGCTTCCCCCGTCCCGCGACCCTCCACCCGAGTTCCACCCTCCCGCATTACATTCATTCAGTCCCGGTACATTCAGTTTTCAAACAGCTCGCGTGCCATCTATTGCAATTTTTTATACAAATTTCGTAATGCCAGTGCTCATCAGTAGTTTTATACAATCCTTATCCTGACCATAACGAACACAACAAAAAAAGAATTATCCAATTTGGTGCAGTCGTTCGGAAGTTAAGCGCGTACATACATTTCGGCGATTAATTTTTATTTCTTTCAGGGCCTACATTTGGGGATGCTATGCGGATGGTCTTTTTAGGAAAGGGAGAAGATGAAGTTCTGGGAAAGAAAAGGTAGGAGGAGTGAGTATGAATCTTGGGGTCGGTGTATCCACGAATGATGGACGTATGAATACATCCCTTATATTGCGGTGCAAGGCGATGTTCTGAGATAGTTTTGCAGGAGAGGTCTTCCTCAACAAGCCTCTCCCGATCTCTGCCACGGAGTTTGTGAGCAGATGCGTCCGCCGCCAAGACACGGTAAATATTAACCCGGGCATCCCTGCTAAGTCAACAAACATAGTGAACCCCTTGGAGTGATCTATGGCAGCAGTGTTAGTTATCAAAAAAGTTTTCAGGAGATATTTTACTGCCTTAGATAAGTGTAAGTAAATAAATATCATAAAATTATTCACAAAATGGCAAATCGGTATTTTTCGGTTTTAAGTGGTTTCGTAAAATTTCGAAATAACATCACTTATCAAGATTTTCCATACTAAATTTCGTTTTATGATCCGCAAATTATTGTCGGAGAATATATATTTTCAACACAAACCTGAAAACTAAACCAATATGAAAAATAATTATCGTATCAGTTTGCGCCACAACGTAACAGAAACAAAGCTACGTAGATTTTTGTGTAAATAAAATGTCTACATCAAGTGCGTTCGCAACGAGTGTACATAAATAAAAAAAAACACAAACAAATAATCTTCCGACATAAAAAAATAAATGTTCGTGTTACGAGCAAGAATTTAGTCCATTTGTCCCCGTTGGACAGTAGTATTAGGTTTGAGTGTGAGTTTCCCAGATTTAGTACCATTCAGGGGCTGTTTTGCATGCATAGCCCCCACACAACCTCCCTGCAGCCCTAGTGCAGTGGCGTTACTCCATGGTGTGTGACCCCAAAATACGAAATACCCATTATTATTATTATTTATTTGGTAATAATTATTGTATGACAGATTCATTCTCCATTGTCAGTACAAGACTTAGGCCGTCCGTTCGTGAAGAAACTGAAAAAAATGATCGATGGCTATCTACAGGAAATGAACTTGTAAATTTCATTGGCGGTCCGCACACAGGTAACTTGTTAAAAACCAGTTGTCAATGGCGACGCGGTGCTTGCTACAGCCGTCGCGTTTCAGTTGCTTCAGTTGGTCGTGGTAGCGGCTCACGACCTGTCAAGTTTTTAAGTAATTTGCGATTATATCAGGTTAGAAAAATATCGATTTGTTCAGGATGTTAATAAATTGCGTTGTGCCGTGAATAGAGTTGCCAACCAGTTTTCGGTTTCTCCATGAGCGAAGGCCTTTACCATTTCGGAAGATAGATATGGATAAAAGTATTAAGGCTTTTTAAAGAGTAAATAAATACAAATTTAGAAATTTAAATCAATATCACCATTCAGTTATGTTTTCTTATAACTTATATATCTAATACATTGGTAAGAATGTTTAAAAAAATATACGGCTTAAGACATGCAAGCAATGCTTCAAATTTCTTTTAAATTCTTTCATTATACGAACGAGGTAAAAATAAAGTGACAGTTTTCTTGCGGTTCCTTAAACAATCCTTAAATAAGAGGATTGTGTTTTTTTTTTAATTTTTCCACGATTTGATTAAAAATGTTTGCGGTAATCATTTTTTTCAACTTTTTCATGTTTGAAATTAAATACTGCATTTTTAAATACATAGGTATATTTCAAATACAAACATTTTATAAAGAATTTTATCAAGTTTCTAAAAACGTACTTATTTCTTTTAATGACATTTAAAAATAATAAATATACAGGACATTTAATACCTTGGAAAAATTCCGAAATTTGTTGAGAAATTATTATTAATAACAGTGTATACAATAGATAAACAACCCTCGATGGCAGCATAAGCAATATATATTGGACCGGTCAGTGGCCGAGTTGGCATCGCGTTTAGGTTCCACCCAGGCGTCGCCTATTCGATTCCTCAGCTAGCTAAGTCCTCCATCACGACACAAGCAATATTTTCCGCTTACTGTGATGGTAGGAGGAGATTTTCAAATATTGTCAAGTTATTCGTAACCCGGGAATGTTTGTCTTTATTTAAAAAAAAATATATAGGTATATACATTTATATTTCCGTGAACAATTTTATGTCAGTTTCTATATTAAAAAGGTTTTCACGCGGTTGTTTATCAATTGGGTAAAATATTCAAGACGCTTTTTAGTAAGGCTGTAAGTGTGTAAAATAACATTAAAAAAAGATTACGAAGTTTGAGTCATGTGAAGTCACGTTCAAACAAGAGATCCAAGAAATTTCGTTTTGTTCTAGGGGTTATGGCTAAATATGTCCGGAATCTTGCAAATACAGGAATTTTACATTAAAAAAAAAACTAGTGAGACTTTACTCACAGTAACTAGTACTCACAGTGAGAGCTCGTACTTGACATCATCGTTCTAGTATCTGCTGTCTTTTTCGTGAGACGCGAGAGAAGGACGAGGACGATTGTCGTTGACGTCCGTACGAGCTTTCGCGGGGACTACTTAGACAACACATTCGCACAAGAGGTTCAGAGAAAGTTAAGTTTGGTTCTTTGGTAAGGAATATGAAATATAAATCTTTTAAAAATCTATTATAATGTATCGATGTTAATTTGTCTCTGATTTAAATTTTTTTTTATTAATGGTTATTTTTATTTAGCCTGTGTTTTGTAACGCTTGTGACATGAAAAAATTGTCTCAACTTTGTTTTGCTAGCTTTTACCAAAAAAATTGTGTAGCACCTTTGTGCTAGTGGGTCTAATAATTTTAAATTACGCCACTGCCTTCAACCCCCAGCAGCCACCGACAACCTCCGACAACCCCCGACAGCCCGAGCCCCTGACATAAATCAAATGGTCGAATTTTAAAATGATAGAACTTTGTTGTCTGGGCCGTGATGAATGTTAGGTTATTTAAAATCTTTCTCCGAATGAAATGTGGCCCTGGAAGAATGGGTTTGTTATTTATCAAATGGACACGTGAGAATTCCAACTGACAAATCGACGGGTGATTGGCATTGTGTTTTTTTAAAAGGGAATAATATAGACGGCTCTATATTTTTAAGCGCTATTGCTCAACTGGCACTTGCAAAATAATAGCAGTCCAGTTGACACAATAAACAACGGGACAGTGAATTTTTTTTTTTTAATTTTAGTATTTTATTTTCACAATAGCTCCACAACGGAGGCCTCGTGGAAAACAATTTCACTTGGGTTTTGTGTAGAGGTCTGTTTAGGGAAAGGGAGAAAGTTCTAGGAAGGAAAAGGGTATGAAGAGTGAGTATGAATCTGGGGAACAGTGTGTCCAGGAGTGACGGACGTATCAATCCATTCCTCCCAGAGCGGTGCAAGTCGATGGGTCGAGTGAGTCCGGCTGAAGAAATCAAAAGGTAGCCCTCTACCAGTCTCACACGATCCGGCCTGTCGCTCAGTAGGTGGGCAAACGTATCCGCCACCAAGACTTAGACAATCCACACCTCTTGAACCCGGGCATCCCTGCTAAGTCACCAAACGTAGCAAACCACTTGGGATGATCTGATGACCCAGGGTGTTGGCTGTCCAATAAATGGTTCCCGGGTGCCGGTAACCCATACCCGCCTCCAAATTGTTATAATTGTTATAGTGGTGCAGACCGGTGAAACATAATGGGATATTACGAAGAACATATGAAGCACTTGTCCGCAGCATCCTGGAATATAGCTCCATTATTTGGGCCCCGTCTGAACAAAACCATATCCTAGAAATAGAAAGAGTACAAAAAAGGTTTATGCCTGTATATGAGGGAATATACATACTATCCATTCCTGTATCCATCATTGTTCTTAACAGGAATGCTCGATCTTAATACCTTAGAAGCCCGCCGAAAAATACTTTTTGGGAAACATTTTTTTAAGCTGATCTCCGGTACTGTACTGAATCCACCTCTGTTGAAGGAGATTAACCTATATGTCCCTAACGCGTATACTCGTGGGAGATCCAACGCACTTTTTTATGCTCCATTAAACAGAGTAATTCAACTGCTTAATGATTCTGCATTGAGCATTGACAACTTCAATATTACCTATAGAGAGTTCAGTAACTATCTTTTGACATACGTCTTAACATAGTGAAACTACCCCCTTGGACTTTTTGTTCTCTTAAATTTTGTAATCTTCTCCGTAATAATTTGGTGTATAACTGTTTTTTGGAGAATTTGAAAAAATAAATAAATAAATATATATTATCTATGTATATAAAAATCAATATCTGTTTCGTTTCAATGAATGTGTTGTCTGTGCGTTGCTATATTAAGCATAGGAAATGTTTGAAACCTTCGAAATACCTTATTTTCACCCTCGCGAAGGTTTCTGGATTATTATAACCACATGACAATACACCTGAAAAGTTTTTTTTTTTTTACAAAAACTCATTGCTTATGAAACTGTCAAAAATGTTTCAACTTGAGAATAACATTTTGCAAACCATCGAGTATTAAATCGAAATTAAATTTTCGATTAAACTCTTTAAATTAATTAATTTAATCGAAGTACTCACCTATCGTACTACTCTTTAATCGAAGTACTAGTCAAAATCGAATTCTTTGAATCTAATAAAAATATATTTATTTTAAATAGGTACCTATGTTAGGTACCAAAATTGATTGATTGTTCTTATATTATTATACAATGAACGTTCGTAATATATGAAAAAAGGGAACATTTGTAAAAAATATTGCAATAGGTGGCACGCGAGCTGTTTGAAAATGTGAATGTACCAGGACTGAATATATTGAACGCCGGAGATGGGAGGGAATCGCGGGAGGGGGGTTCGCGAGAGAGGGGTGAAGGAAGGCGGGGAAGGTGGAGGGGAAAAGCGTAAGGAACATGGTACGTGAGACGGGTAGGGGAAACGGAAGGGGAACGGAACGAACGGGAACAGACATGCAGGGAGATACAATTTTTTTATAAGTGGCATTGCAATGCATGCCGGGAACTGGCTAGTAATTGTATAATTGTAGAATTTATAAAATATTTGCCTTTCAAAAGAAGAAATTTACCTTTCAAATATCAGTAATTAGATAAACTTGAAAAATTACGATATTCAATGACATTATAAAAATACACGTCATGTTACATTCATACTAATCAAACAAATATGTAGCACCGCTTGGGAAAAGGGTATCCATTTAAATAATGTGTATGTACGAATGAAATAGCTATATGAACGGTCCAATAAAGTCTGTCCACCGGATCTAGGTAGTTTAGTGAAACCACGCGTTTATCTCAGTATCGTATCTTCACTCTATTAATAAATATTAGTATCTGTCAAACATTTAAATAAAATAAATACACATTCCGAATAAAGAAAAATTATAAATAAATCATTTTGGCACCTACTTTATTGCTTTTCTGATATGATAAGTCGTTCAAGTAAGAAGTTACAATTTTGAAAATTAAAAGTTTTTTTAACTTGAATAATGTTACGCATTTTGCAGAAATATTTCACATTACTAACGCACCAACAACCGAAGTTAGCATGTTTAATAAAATTATTTTATTACAATGGAAATTTGGAGACGCTAAGATACTGCAAGAAGCTTGGGAGCAGATTGTAATTAACAGTTTTGTGATATATTTTTGAAAACGTAATTGTTTTTGTGAAATCGTTATAGAACACCATTATTTTGGTAAATTTTAGTTATAAGCCAGCTTCAGTTCCAGTCGGAGTTTTAACACTTTGTTTTTGTTGAAAATTTTGGAAAAAAACTATGAGTGGTGACAATACAACAATTTTCAGCAAATCTTAAATGTATACACGGTGTCCGGAAACTCGTAGTACAAGCGGGAAACTGGTAAATCTACATCACATTCGGAGTCCATTTGTGATATAACTTTTTTGATTTGACCTTTCGTTTTCGAGTAAATCGGGTCCGAAGTTGGAATTTTTTTGGTTAAATTTGAAAAAAATTTTCACTAGGGGGTTGATTTCAGCTATGTAATGTCTTATAAAATGCATCGATGGTTAAACCGGGCTCAATTTTTTTTTAACCATTTAGTTGCCGAAAAAATGGAAAAATAGAAAAAAAAAAATTAAAATCGAAATGCTCAGATGGAAAAAAATAAGTTTTTTGGGTTCTCTACGTGATGTAGATTAACCAGTTTTCCGCTTGTACTACGAGTTTCCGGACACGTTGTATATTCCAAAGCTCTGCATCTTGTGACAGAAATATTGAGTTAAATACCCGAGTTGTGCAGGTTTCATGATACCAAAGTTCACATTTTTCGCATGACATATTTTTCGGTATTTGAAATCTTCGATTCAAACCAGGTTCATGGTTCGTCTAGGTCTTGGGATTGGATGCGTTTGCCCACCAGTTCGTGGTGGGCCGGATCGGAAAAGACTGGCTGAGGGAGACCTTTTAACCTCTCTAGCCGGATTCTCTCGATTCAACGCTCTGCACCGCAGTAGGAGGGATGAATTCACACGTACGTCGCTCCTAGACACATTGAGCTTTAGATTCCCACCCACCCCTCAAACCTTTTTCCTACATAGAACTTTCTCTCCTTCGATTTCCTTCCACATAGCAACCCCAAAGATATTTTATTTTATTTTATTTATTTTTTTTATTTTAAATACATAAACGGCTATACTGCCTTTTATAAATAAACATATAATAGAGTACAAAAGTAAGAAAAATAATATCATTATATAATAGTAGATTTAAACTTAAAAATAACATACGATTATTTTGTGTATCACAACAAAAAATAACAAGAAATAAAAATGAGAAATATCATCATTTCATTTCAACATGTCCATATTGCGTATATAAAGTTACATTATGGAAAAAATAAAAAACTTAAAAACTGAAACCTAAAAATAACATACAATTATTTTGTGTATCACAACAAAAAATATCAAAAAAGAACAATGAGAAATATCATCATTTCATTTCAACATGTCCATATTGCGTATATAAAGTTACATTATGGAAAAATAATTTTTGAGTGCATATTTATATTGCGCTAATTTTTTAAGAAATAAATGTCGCCGATGTTAGCATATTCATTTCCCAAAATGTGAAGTCGACTGATTGGTGAGTAATAATGTGATAAGATATCATAACCCTTGGGTGATATTTTTTTCTGAAGGCCTACTGTGTGGAGCAAATGTAAAAAAAGAGTAGATAATAACAGTCTCGCAACATTAAAAAAGTCATCACGAAGAGCGCCATCCTTAAAAATAATTTTATTAATTATCATTTCAAACTTGTGAAAAATACTTCCCGCAAAGTAAAACTTTCAACTTTGAGGGTGGCGTGGTCGAAGAGTGAGCGCCCAAGTCTCTTTGCATTTTTAATGTAATTAGCTCGACTCCGGCTTGTTTTTATTAAGTGATACTTTGCACATCTCCTACAATATCTGCGTTACAATACAATCAAATTGATGGAGCCCATTCCTCGGTAATACCGGCCAACTTCGGAGCCGTTCCGAAACTGAGCTTTTTGATTATCCCATTCAAAAGTTACCCCGTACTTAAAATAATCGTGTTAATTTAAGTCCTCGGCCCTATCCTCGTCCCGTTTTCACTGGACAATAATGACTCCAGATACTCACTAAACTCTTACTCGCCTTGAACCAGAACTAAGCTTGAGCTAAACTACAAAAAACCCCTTTATTTTAAGCCTTTGCGAACAAACGGATCAAATTAATAGTGAGTAGGTTTTATGATGAGTTAAATGCATTGAATCGGATATATTGATGATCTCCACACAGGAGACCTTGGACCTTAATGGATGCTGGGTGCAGGGGTGGGCAAAATACATGCTTTGCTGTAATTAAAATACAAATTACAAAATACTTTTTCGAATGTATTTAAATTACGAAATACAAAATACTTTCAAGTCGTGTATTTGAAATACAAAATACAGTATTTTAAACATTTTTTTATTTCAAATACAAAATACTAATTATAAAATACAAAATACAGTTGGTTTTGGTAGAACCTTTGGTTGCAATAAATTGTTGTAAGTGCCTTTATCTAAGGGTGCGTTTCTATAAAAGCAAAGTTGAGCAGAGTGAAACATAGACCTGCAAAAATTGACCAATTATATTGCTCAGAAGACACATCTCATATCCGCTCCACTTGTAAAGTTTTGTGGTATAGGACCCAGGTGTTAGATAATAATAATGATTATTTTAATAACATGACAATTGTATAGCGCAGTTTTGTGTTATTTACTTCAAGTGCGCTCTACTGTAATTAACTTAAAAATAATTTAGTATTCAGTCAAATTATTCCTATAGTGCTTTATCTAACTAATCTAATACTATGACACAAAAATGTACAATACAAAGCAATGACAAGTATAATATAATTTGATACAAATATGATAGAAAATGTACAATATCAGTGCTATTATAGCACAGAACGTGTTGCCAACTCTAAATATTAACATCTGTAATATATTGCTCTGGATTCTAGCGTTTTTAGTCTACGTATTATCTACGTCAGTTTATTTTTCATTATCATTATTAAGGTCGCTAAATGTATTTGAAAATGTATTTTTAAGCCATAAGTATTTGAAATACAAATTACAAAATACCTCAGCATTAGGTGATTGAAATACCAATTACAAAATACATTTTTTGGAAGTAATTGGATTTCAATTACAAGTAATTCAAATACTGCTGCAGGGCCATTTCAGGAAAAGGGAGGAGAGTAAGTTCGGGGAAGGGAGAAGATAAGAGGGCTGCTAGAAATCTAAGGGTCAGTGTGTCCAGGAGTGACGGACGTATGAATCCATACCTCCCACTGCGGTGCAAGGTCCGTGACAAAGGTGACAAAGTTCGGCTGGAAAAGTCATAAGGTCTCCTTAATCAGTCTCTCCCAATCCGGCCCACCAGGCATTAGATGGACAAATGAATCCGCCGCCAAGACCAAGACAAATCTGACCTCATGAACCAGGGCACCGCTTACTTGCTATTTTTTACCATTAAGATGAATTAATATTAAAAATTTTCTTCCAATTTTTCCTTGATTGGCTCGTATAGGTAATATAGCTAATATTCGGATC
Organism: Limnephilus marmoratus; assembly: GCA_917880885.1. Taxonomy (NCBI): domain Eukaryota; kingdom Metazoa; phylum Arthropoda; class Insecta; order Trichoptera; family Limnephilidae; genus Limnephilus; species Limnephilus marmoratus. The sequence continues at coordinate 24,213,686 of OU862916.1, read as the reverse complement.
GGCCTAAAATATATGCATATTTTAGGCCGATCCGAAAATGGATTTGATGTTTAAGTTACCAAACGTAGCGAACCATTTAGGTAGCTACGACAGGGGTGTTGGTTATACAATAAATGTTTCCCCGGGCGACGGTACCCAATCCCAAACTCCCAAATTTAGATTATAAGTTGGTATATAAATTAACAGATAAATATTTTTTTTATTTTTTATTTATTTTATTAATTTTCAACGCCCTGATTGGCTTTTACATAAATGAGTGGATAATACAGAGACACAGTTTTTAAATAAAAAAGATGAACTTGAAGAAATAAACATCATAATATGTATGGTAGGTATAAAGATAAATTAAAGTAAAAATAATACATTACAAGAAAACATAACGTTTTTTTTGTTGCAGTTAAGACATAGTAATAATAATATAGTGTATGTTAGTAATTAAAAATGTACAGGTGACTGGACTTGTGTGATAATGGCCAATACGCGACAAAATGTATCATTCAGACAAAGAAAAAGGGAACAAGTTTTTATCTTTTAGAATGTAGATAAACATAAAAATGCACTGATATATGTAATAGCCCCTATGCGATGCTACTTGAATATCAAATTCTACACAAAAATATCATTCAGGTATTTCTTAAATAATGGTAAACATATATTAAATAGAAAAATGAAAAATTCAACTTTGTTTGAACCACTTATATAATGAGTAAATCCGACCGGTTTCAGAACAAACGTTCCATCTTCAGGGTAAGCGTATACTAATATCTACATTTATAACTAGCAACGGCTAGTTATACCATACCATAATAAAACATTGTTCCCATCCATATTTCGAAACTGTCAAATTAGTATACGCTTGCCCTGAAGAAGGAACGTTTGTTCGGAAACCGGTCGGATTTACTCATTATGTAAGTGGTTCAAACAAAGTTGAATTGTTTCATTTTTCTATAATGGATAACCACAAAGTTATAGCTTCATTCAAAAATATATATTAAATACATCGATATTTAAGGTAAATTTGTTTCCAAGTGTGTGAAATCGAGCAAAAGGTACGCAAGTATGTGGTAGTTGGTTTCAGAATAGTATATTTTAATAGTATACTTTAAGTCAGATGCAGGCGTTAACAACAGTCCAATTCAGAGTGAATAATTTTAAACCAAAAAAAGGTAATTTATTTTTCTTCTATTTTAAAGGAAATACAATTTAAGTGTATTTAGTAAGAATTTATAGTTAATTTGTTGAATAAGTATGTTTAACTTGAAGTTAATCATCTTAAAAAAACGAGGGTCGAGTTTAGACCACACGACTGAAGTAAAACTTCACTATCTCCCTCTCAACTTCCGTTCGCCTCGCCCGACCGTTCGCCTCGCCCGATCACACTTTTCGTAACGCTCTCGTCACGCATTCACCAGCTTACTCCCCAAGTCAAGCGTGCGTACAGGATTTTTACTTCAAATATTGTTAGAAATAAAAATTAAAGTACCGTTTAGGGTAGAAATAAATAGATAATCTCAATAAGGGAGGACGATCATTCAGACAGTATAGAATAGTAACTTGACTACAGAATAGTAATGTGGCCATAAAAAATGGCTTAACCTACGCTTGGTAAGATGTGATTAACCGAGTTCATTGTAATCATATCTTTGTTTTTGCTGGTAAGGCTAAAGTAAGAATATTAATTTTAGGATTTTTTTTTGCATTATTAATTATATTTTCTATTTTATATTTATTTAATGTTCGCAATCTTTTGACGTTCTAGAAATCTAGGCATAATAATACCTATCAATAATACCATTAAACGAAATGATTCCCGTATTCTGCTAGGATGCTGAGTGAACGGAACCCGTGAAAACTAAATACTGTTTCGTCATGAATCCCGGTAAGTTACATACTTCAAGCACGATAAAATCCAATGCCAAGCTTGTAAGTAATTCCTGCAACATGGTTTTTGATTGCATTATCCCTATTCCGGGAGGCGAAGCCGAGGGTTAGCATTGTTTCATCCCCCTGCTGTCGATTAGGCCCCGGAATAGCCGCAGCCCTAGTGGCACTGAAATTCGTTTAACCCTGCGGGGAGAGGCTCTAGGGGTGTAGACTGTAATGGTATCCACCAGAAATTGGGAGCTCATTAGCCCAAATCTGCATCTGCCTTAATATGCCAGTGTCGTGTTGCACATAATTCGCAGCTAGCGGTTCAATTTGTGGACGTAATCTCTTGGTCACGAAACCGATTAAAACGTAAAATAAATAATATTTTATAACGGTTCATCAGTTGTTGGTGTGGCATGTGTGCCAATATAAGAGTTGTTTGGCGGTCTATCATCTCTCCTAGCGACATTATGGTTAAAAATTTGTTTTAATTTTGTAATACGGTATGTCCTGGATCACCGTAAGTACTGGATCACCTTCCAATCGTGAATGAGGGACTCCAAATTCGTTCCAAAAATGGATTAGCGTATTTCATAAAAGTCCCACGGTATTTGATTACATCGATTTTTTTTCTGAAATTGTTGATACCCTTGCTCACTCTCTTCGGTTCCATGATCTGATCACAAATGAATAACATGTTTTTTTACGCAGCAGATTTAAATGTCCGGGTTAAATTTTCCCCACAGGAAAAACTAAACCCTTTCACACACTTCCCAAATGATCATCTAGTCAATCCACGCTATGCAATTGCACTATATAAGTATTATAAATACAAAACAATACAAGAACAACATTTCAACCTACCAGAGACCAAATGGGAAAATAATTCACCGACTCCAGATATTTTCATATCAGAGGGTTCGGCTCTGTGGAACTCCTATTTGAACCTATAAATCCTACTGATCCCTCAATATAAATATTTTAAAAATCTTTTGTTATTTGTAATCCTACATGTATTTAAAATGACTGATTTTTGCATTTTTGTATTTAAATTCTTTGACAAATCTAATATGCCTAAATTTTGAATGAGAGACCTAGGTATAATGCCAGTAGCCAAAATAACAAATGGTAATATTTTTATAGTCTGAGAATGCCAAATTCTTTTAATCTCATTTCCTAATCTGTGTATAGGCCATTATTATTTAGAAACAAAAATTATTACTATTAATTTCGATAAAGAGCTTTATTTACATTAGCTCCACTCCCCTCAGGGCATTTGCCATCTTTGGGGATGCTGTATGGGGGGTGTTTTTAGGAAAGGAAAAGGATATGAGGGGTGGGAAGGAATCTCAGGGTCTGTGTGTCCAGGAATGACGTATGAATCCATCCCTCCCACTGGGGTGCAAGGAGATATTCTGAGGAGAGTACGGCTGGAGAAGTCAAAGGGGTTCCCTCAACCATTCTTTCCCGATCCGGCCTGCCATATGCGTGGGTAGACGCATCCGTCGCTAAGACCCGGACAAACTTCACCTGCTAAGTCACCAAACGTAGCGAATGACTAGGGTGATCTATGGCAGAGGTGTTGGTTTCACCAATAAATAGGTCCCGGGGTGGCTGACCTGCTTCCCAAAATGATCACAGAATTTATTTTTATTCAAAATAAACTTAAATCAGAATCACAACTTTACCTATTTTATGTACTTCTTATTGTATTACTATTCAAGAATTATGTTTAAATCAACAAAACAGACCCCAGAAAATGGTTTGTAACCTGGCGTCGAAGAGGGTTGATGTGGGCGTGGTTAAATCATATGATTTTTGTAATTTGTTCACTGGTGTACAGTGTATGTAGGTTTAGTCGGATTACTTGAAATGACGTGACTAGATCTGAATAGCCAGGTACGTTTCCACATCTCCTTCCCCTCCCCACGACCCTCAGTATCACACCATACCA